>CM074688.1:9731858-9946828 GCA_037355405.1 Vitis amurensis
TTAGGTCTAATTAATTAATTAGAATCCAACTGGATTGGATTAGGTAACTCAAGCCCAATTTGGAGAAGCCTATATAAAGCCTCTTAATGTTAGGACTTCATTTTTTTCTGCTTGACTTTTACGAAATTCCAAAGTGGGAGACCTTGGCCACCTTCTAAAGAGAGAAAGAAGCCTACCTTTCTTTCATGTCAGGATCCATGAAGGGAGAGATCAAATAGAACATCGTTAGGTAGATGAGTTCTACAATGCCTACAACACCTTTTTTGAATTGAATTCGACTTGGGAACATCCAAATTGCAGGTTTGAGCTTTCTATCTTTATATATTTATTCTATATTGGTTATTAATGTCATATGTTTATGTTGCAATAGATCTAGAGAATCCTAAGAATAGATGCATGCACCTTACGAGATCCAGGGGCGAGGAACAGAGTGATTTGGAGTTCCTAGCAATTAGCATTAAAGCCCTAAATTGGGTTCTTGCATGTTAGATCTATTTTAGGGTATGCTCACTATGTTTTGTGAAATGTGTTTATTTATCCCATGTCCTTTGGGATGAATGAATGATATGTTTTTATTTGTTGAATTGAATGAATGAATGAAGGAATATGATGTTCATATTTGTGATTTAATGGTTTGATTATTGTTCTCTATATGGTTTGTAAGCCCTATTAGGGGTATATGATTTTTCTTCATTGCAAAAATCTAATTTTTACATTCATAGATTGGTTGTAAACTCCAATTTGAAAGGAGTATATGACTGATTACTACCAAAAAGTGCTATTTTGTAGACCTAATTATAATGGTTTTAAGCACCTGTGAGTAGTAATCATATTCATTTAACCCAATTAATTCATTAAGGTCCTTAGTAATTGGTTTTAACCATTTTGTGGCAAGTTTACATGTTTTTATCAGCTTATGAATCAATTCAAGCATGCCAAATGATGGAGGAGCTACTTGGACAAGTTATGGCAAAGCTTTTGGAAGCTCAAATTCATGAAGAACCAAGCTTTGGAGCTCCATAGCCCTTTGCCAAAGTCGTTCAAAGTAAGCAAAGGAGAGAAGCAAAGAGAAGCAAAGAGGAAAAGCAAGCAAAGTGAAGAGAAGCAAAGAGGACAGCAGCTGCAGTCTTCTTTCGCATTTTTGGAGCACTTCCCGAAGTCCATTTTCTACATGCTATATACCATTTCAAAGCTCAGGAAGTCAAGAATCTAACGCTTCAAACCGTGTACGATTTGGAGCTGAAATGAGGAAGATATGGCCTTCGGAAGACAACTGCTCCAGGTGTGCGAATGGTGTGCGAAACTCGCACACCCCCCCTCAGGTGTGCAAAAATTCGCACACCCCATGCGTGGTGCGAATTTTCCTCTGTTGTTGCCGACTCCACTTTAGATATTTTCTTTTGTATTTTTTGATGTAATTTCCTTTCTTATCCTTGTAACTAACCAATCACAAGCTTTTGCTTTTGTAAAGACTATATAAGGGGTGGAAATCACCTCTTGGAAAATATAGAATAGAGGTTACGTTTTACACTTAGAAAATATACAGAGCCTTGCTCTGTTTTTCTCTCTTCTCCTGTTCTTCCCCATTTCTATTTTCTTAGTAGCCAAACAGCCTCTGAGGGCTTTTCCTCAGAGGATGATTGGCTAAAACTTTTAGTTTCTCAAAGTATGGATGTTATGTGATGGCTTGGATGCAATCCCATGGAAATTTCTCGCACCCTGGAAGGTAAGGTAGACGTTTTTCATTAAAGGTTCATTAATGCAAAGTTTGGTTTTTATTTCCTTTGGACAACTTCCAACGGCCAATACTTGATAAGCTTTTGGATTTCTATCCATTAGTTATCTCCTACGAGCTATTGGAAGGTGAGGTTTTCAATTCCAAGTTTTGTATTAATCCGTTAGAACCAATTTCAATGGTCATTGAAAGGTGAGTTTATCACCTGGAATGACTTTGAGTTGCCAATATTTGGTAAGCTTTTGGCTTTAGACCATTAGTTATCTCTTACGAGCCATTCAAAGGAAGTCTAAGGTGAATAACCATTGATGAAATTCACTACCATCTGTTTTGTCATTTTAAAGGATTAAAACTTGATTTGCTAAATCCATACCGGTTTGGGAAGCAAGCATCACCATAGTTGCAACCCCAACGCGAGGAGCCTATCTTGAGATTTCCAATTTGCATAAGAGCCAAAGCATAGCTATCCTATCTTTGAGAAACTTGTTTTTACACCCTTTCATTTTAGTCTTTAATGTTAGCTTAGATTAGTTTAAATCTTTCTAAAACATTTACATCTTCTTTTAAAGCTAACATCCATAAGAAAATCACCTATTTTCCTAATTTGAATATCACTTGTGTTTGCGAAAACCCTTTCTAGTGAACGATCCTAGAACCACTATGCTATAGTAGCTTGGCTACTTTAGTAATAGTATTCAAGGTATAAATTTTGTTGATACGCCTTTAAAGCTAAGCTACCATGAGTCGAATCAATGACTTTTGTTTTCTTTGTAAAATTTTAACTTTTAGCAATCTATGCAACCCTTGGAGAAGATGGTAGTGATAAAATATTTTTAGAAACATCCATGAAGTTCCCTAATTAGAAAAATGTTAGTTTTTAGATGGAATCATAATTTTGAATTTGACTCAAAATCGAGGTAATCTTCCATGAGTTTTATTGGTTAAGTCACATATATATGGTTTTGAAGTTTAAGAAGTCAAGAATCCAATGTTTCATATGATTCAAAAATCAGAATTGAAATGAGGGAGACTAATTGAAGTAGAAAGTGCAGGTGGACACCTGTCTAGCGTTGCATAAGTGATCAAGTGCTTTTCAAACATGCTCAAGCACCCATTAAACTAGATCAAGCATCCATTAAGTTGCTTAAAGTGCTCTAGGGCTCCATCCAATGCTCCAGGAGTTTTATGGGTGTTTTAGGATGCCTATAATGCTACCAACCTTAATTGGATATTGAAAATCCAAGTTCTTGGGTTAGCAAATATGCAATAGGATCCCTAAAGGTCATAAGAAATATTTATTTAATTATTTCCTTGTTTTTTATTTTATGCTTTTTATACCTATTCCCACTTAATATTTTGGAAAATAGACTTTGAGATAATTTTGGCAACCGTTCTTAAGATAAATTATCCACCATGAAAATTTCCAAGGCTTTTATTTATTACTTGAATTGGGACTTTTGTGCTAAATATAGATTATCTTCAAATTTCTTATCCTTAAACTTTCTTTTCCAATCATAGTCCTTTTCTTAGAGAGGGAGAGTCTAAAAGACTTGATGTTATCCTCCTTCTCTCAATGAGGAAGAGCTTGGAGGACCACCTTTAGGTGTTGTTCTCATTTTCTCTTGGAAAGGGAGGAAAGGGGAGGGGAGGGGAGGGGAGCTTGGAAAACCAATGTTTTCTAAACCAGACCGGTCATTGAACAGGAAAAGTTCATTGTTATGATAAAACGTGATACAAGTCTTCAAAACATGATCTCATTGTGCATGTAGGAAAATGCCACCCCCAAAATTTTGATGTATCCTTCCATTTCGCAAAATTAATTTCAAATCATCGTTTCTACTGTATGTGCCACAACCTTTCTCCAAAAATGTGTGATCTCCTTCCCACAAAAACAATATGGCATGGAGTCTTTCCTTATCGAATATGGCAACCCATGATTCATTTGATACTCTCCTTATGCGTGTAAAAATCCTTCCCTTAAAAAACCATACATGTAAAAATAAAAAATAAAAATTTAAATTAGAAATCATGCAATTAAAAAATAAAAAATCGATCACATGCATACAAAAAGAATCAAAATGTCAATTCATGCAATTATAAAATCAAAATGTCAATCTCATGCAATTCAAAATAAAGATACCAAACTCAAGGAATCATTAATCAAAATACCAATCTCATGCGCGCAATAATAAAATAAAATAAAAATTAGAAGTTAGAAACCATGCAATTTTAAAGAAAAATAAAAATTATCAATCACATGTATATGTAAGAAAAATCAAAATATTAATTCATGTAAATTTAAAAAAAATTAGAATCTTCAATCTCATGCAATCTTTAAATAAATAAAATATAAATATCAAATGCATGCAATCAAGAATCAAAATATTAAACTAAATGCAATAGACAATACTGAAAAACAAAATATTAAACTCACAAAACTAAATATCGAAAGTTCACCTCAAGTGACCAAAAATCAAAATCAAGTCAAAGCTCATTTAAACTCAAAATCAAGCAATAAAAAAATCTAAAAACCAAACGTAAGTGAACTAAGCCTAAAAGAACATCTAAGTGAACCTATCCTTAAAAGATATCTAAGTGAACTAAACTAATAAGTGACTAAGTGAACTAAGTTAAAAAACAGAGTATGTGAGGATATGACTCCACTAGTTTTCTCTATTACTAGCTAGGCATAAATAGCCACTATTTACAGCTTTAGATCCTATATTTTAGGACTGATTGACTAACAATAAGGAAACTATAACAATAAGGAAACTATAGTTGTTGAGATACAATCACATATTTACATGAATTCTAGTTATTCTAGTCTATCTGTACAACTATCAGTAGAGAAAAAAAATTAAGGGCTTGAATGTTGGAGAACCAACTTGGAGATAATTACTCATGATTGTCAACACTCCCCCTCAAGTTGGTGCGTATATGTCGCTCATGCCTAGTTTGTCGAGACAACCATTAAATGCTTGGTTTGACACTGCCTTGGTCAGCATATTAGCAAGCTAGTCTTGAGACCGAACATGAAGAACTTCAATCAATTTTGCTTATAGTTTATCCTTGATAAGATGTCTATCAACCTCGACATGTTTGGTTCAATCATGTTGGACAGGATTATGGGCAATATCACATGTTGCCTTGTTATCACAATATAACTTCGTAGGGCTGACTTGCTTAATATGTAAATCTTGCATCAGATTTATGATCCACAACAATCACATATTGCCTTAGCCATTCCTTTGTATTCAGCTTCAGCACTAGATCTAGCAACTACCTTCTGTTTTTTACTTTGCCAAGTAACCAAATTTCCTCCTAAAAATGTAAAATAGCCTGATGTAGAATGTCTATCTTGAATTGACCCAGCCCAATTAGCATTTGTATAGCCATTAATATCCAAATTGTCTCCTTTTGCGAATAAAATTCCCATTCCTGGAGATGACTTCAAGTAGCGTAAGATACGAATGACAACATTCATATGTTCTTCACTTGGGGAGTGCATGAATTGACTAACCATACTCAACGCATAAGCTAAATCAAGTCAAGTATGTGCAAGATACATTAATCTTCCAACCAATCTTTGATAGCGTTCCTTGTTAGTAGGAACTTGATCTGAATGCACACATAGTTTCAGATTTTCTTCCATAGGAGTGTTTGCTGGACTACATGTGGTCATACCAGTTTCATTAAGTAAATCTAAGGCATATTTTCTTTGTGATAGAAAAATACCTTTCTTCGATCTTGACACTTCAATTCCAAAGAAACACTTCAATTCACCAAGGTCTTTCATCTCAAACTCATGGGCAAGATGCTCTTGTAGTGTTTTCCTTTCTTCAGAATCATTATATTTTCAATCACTATCATATCGTCAACGTACACAATAAGAGTTGTGATTTGAGTTACTTTGCTTGTAACCAATAGACTTCATAAAACTTGTGAACCTTCCAAACTGTTAGGAGACTATTTCAAACCATATAGAGATTTTCTCAACCTACTGCACTGTTTATTACCTTCGATTTGCCGATTATAGCTAGGGGGCAACTCCATATACACTTCTTCTTGGAGATTTCCATGCAAAAATGCATTCTTTACATCAAACTGGTGTAAAGGCCAGTCAAGATTCACCGCCAAAGATAATAGGATACGAACAATAGTAATTTTGGCCACTGGTGCGAATGTCTCTATATAATCAATTCCATATGTTTGAGTATATCCCTTGGCGACAAGTCTTGCTTTGCACCCTTCAATAGTTCCATCGACTTTGTATTTAATGGTGAAGACCCACCTATATCCAACAGGTATCTTCCCTTCAGGTAAGTCAACAACTTCCCACATTGAGTTCTTTTGAAGGGTCTTCATTTCTTCATTCATTGCCTCCCTCCATCTAGGATCTTTCAAGGCTTCCTGCACACTATTGGGAATAGATACAACAAATAATTGATTCACAAATGCCATAATTTCCTTTGACAATCTATGGTAGGACACATAGTTATTTATGGGATATTTAGATTTAGAGTTGATGACAGGTTCACAGTTAACTTTGGGTTTCCCTCTTGTGACTCGATTTGGTAACATTTTTAGGTGAGGTTTAGATTCAGAATTTTCATAAGACTCAGGAATGGAATTGGCTAGAGAAGACAATTGGTTAGTTGGTACATCATGAGAAACTAACGACACTTCCATTTGATTCTGAACTTAGATTTGATTATGAACTTCCATCTGACCCTGATTCTCAACCTTAAAAAATTTTGGACCATCACCAGTCTCACCTAGACACTCCTCCTTGTTATCCATGGTGTTATCATCACTTTGACATTCACCACTAGTTTCCAAGTTATCACCTCTTATAAAATCCAAGTTGTCCAAAGGATGATGTAAAGTCTTCACTTCATTTCTATTCTCCTCCTAAAGTGAAGACTTAGAATAATACATATCATTTTCATGAAATACCACATCAAGGGTAACATAAAGCTTTTAGGAAGGGGGGTGATAACACCGATAGCTTTTTTGATGCAAGGCATAACCCACATATACACATTGAAGTGCTCAGGGTTCCAACTTAGTTCTCAAGTCTTTGTGAAGATGCACAAAGGCTACACATCCAAAAAATTTAGAGGACAAATTCGGTATAGTAGGGGCACTTACAATTTGATGAAGGACATCAAAGGGAGTCTAAAATTGTAGGGAACTAGAAGGTATATGATTGATGAGGTAGGCTGCAACAGTGATGACTTCACCCCAATAACTGGTAAGCATGTGAGCTCCAAACAAGGAAGCACGAACAACCTTAAGAAGGTGACGATTTTTTTCTTCGATTGCCCTGTTTTGTTGAGGGGTGTAAGGGCAAGTAGTCTGATGAACAATTCCATGTAAATTCAAGTACCGTTTCAAGTCTGATTGATAAACTAGCCTCCATTATCAGTACGGATAACCTGAATGTTAGATTGATATTGAGTTGCTATCATTTTGTGAAATTGCTGAAATAGGAAACTCACTTCACTCTTTGATTTAATCAAGCAAATCCAAGTCATGCGAGTGTGATCATCAATAAATGAAACAAACCAATGTGCTCCACTCAAAGAAAGAGAATTTGTAAGCCCCCATACATCAGAGTGAATGACCATAAAAGGTACATGACTTTTATTCATACTAATGGGAAATGGAACACGATGACTTTTAGCTAATTCACAAATGTCACACTTGAAATATGAAACAATCAATTGCGAAAAAAGTCGTGGACACAATTTCTATAAATATCCAAAAGATGCATGGCCTAAATGCCTATGCCACAACCAGATTTCTGAACTTTGAAGTTTATCAGGAGTATTAGCTGAAAAAACTTGAGCTAATTGATTTGAGCTTGCTGACATTAGATCTATATAGTAGAGCTTTCCTCTTCTAGTACCATAACCAATTGTCTTCCGAGTTCGAATGTCCTTAAAGACACAAAGGTTAGGCCAAAAAATCACAGCACAATTTAAAGCAAGGGTTATTTGAGCAACAGACAATAAGTTATGATTAAAGGAAGAGAAGGGACAACCAAAATAGAATCTAAATTCAAATTTTTAGTAAGAGAGATTGAAACTTCTCCTAACATGAGAGAGGGGGTACCATTGGCTGTGGACACTATATGTTGGTATGAGGATTTTATGGACTGAATATGATTATTGTTAAAAGTCATGTGATTTGTGGCACCTGAATCAATTATCCATTCACTATGACTAACAGGAGTAGAGGTATGAAGAGTCTTACCCACATTCCCAGAAGTAACAACGAAAGATGAGGCTTTCTCAAGATTTCTGGTGGAAGCATGACTAGGCTCGATCACAGCAACAGAAGAATGATAGTTTGTCTTAGAATTTTGTTTGTGAGGCGCCTTGGCAAAATCCCACCATTCTAGATATCCAATCAATTCATAGCACTGTGACTTAGTGTGTTCGGTTTCACCACAGTGAGTACACATACGTTCTGGTCGTGCAGCTCCTATTTCATAGCTGCGATTTTATGATCCAAATGATTGATTATGATCATGATTCAATGGACTAGATGTTCGATCTGGTTTGGGTTTGTTTGTGGTTGTTGATACTTAACTCGATGGGCTACCATATCGAGGATAGCTCGAATGTTCAGGTTCATCATTCAATGCAGCTCGACAAATAGAATCACGATGAACATATGCATAAGTTTCTTCAAGATCTAGTACAGGATCCCTCCTGAGAATCTCACCTCGAATTTGTTCAAATTCTGCATCTAGTCCATTTAGAAAAATATGCACCTGCAGTCTCTCAACTGATTTTTTATAGGTAATAACATCATTAGGATCGTTCATGACAATTTTATCACAATGATCTAGATCTTGAAAAATTTCTATCAGATCACCATAATAAGTGGAAAGAGGACGACCAACCTATTTGGTGGAGAATGCTCGTTGATTCAGCGCAAAGAGTTATGATTCATCTTCCCCATCATAGAATGCTTTAGCAAGAGCAATCCAGATTTCATGTGCAGTAGGCAATCTAAGACATTGCTTCATAATCTCCGGTGACATAGAGGTCAACAACCATCCTTTGACCTTTTGATTTTAGCATACCACTTCGCATAGGAAATATCAGTAACCTTCAGAGATGATTTACTCGTAAGATATTCAAGCTTCTCAAATCCTATAATTTGCATTTCCATGATTTGGGACCAGACATCATAATTGGTTTCGGTAAGGATGACATTAGTTGTGAAACTGGGGTTTTCTAATTGAACATGGATAATTGGTATAAAGGATGATTCGGGTTTGTCATTAGTCATGGTGTGAGGGGTATATAAGAATTCAGGTTGTGATGATATAGAGTGGATAATAATACCTGCTTTGATACCAAGTTAAAAAATGGAGTATGTGAGGAGAAGACTCCAATAGTTTTCTCTATTACCGACTGGGCATAAATAGCCATTGTATACAACTTTAGATCCTATATTTTAGGACTGATTGACTAACAATAAGGAAACTATAGTTTTTGAGATACAATCACATATTTACAGGAATTCTAGTTATTCTAGTCTATTTGTACAACTATCAGTAGATAAAAAATTAGGGGCTTGAATGTTGGAGAACCAACTTGGAGATAATTACTCATGATTGTCAACAAACTAAGTAGAAAAAAATTCTAACTGAAGAAACCTAATCTAAGCTCAAAGAGTGGTCAAAGTCATAGTAAGGGTCTAGATGATCCCTAAACAAAAGACCCCTAAAGGTGACTTAAAAAAATTAAGTCATATGAGAGTCAATAGACTATCAAGGGATGACTATGAGTTAAGAGAGAAGTACATGGAGACACCTAGTATTGCATGTGATAAAAGGAAAAAATGAAGGGACTATAACCAATAATTTATAAGTGTGTATAAGGGCATTTTGGTAAAAATGTAAGGTTGCACTAAATCTTATAAATTGAATTTCTAGAATGGGCTAATTAATTAATTGGAGCCAATTAGGCTAATTAATTAATTAGAATTCAAGTGGATTGGATTAGGTAACTCAAGCCCAATTTGGAGAAGCCTATATAAAGCTCTTAAGGTTAGGACTTCATTCTTTTTGTTCAGTTTTCTGAAGTTCCAAAGTGGGAGATCCTAGCCACCTTCTAAAGAGAGAAAGAAGCCCACCTTTCTCTCATTTCAGGATCCATGAAGGGAGAGATCAAATAAAACATCGTTAGGTAGATGAGTTCTACAATGCCCACGACATCTTCTTCGAATTGAATTCGACTTAGGAACATCCAAATTGCAAGTTTGAGCTTTCTATCTTTATATATTTATTCTATATTGGTTATTAATGTCATATGTTTATGTTGCAATAGATCTGGAGAATCCTAAGAATAGATGTATGCACCTTACGAGATCCAGGGACGAGGAACAAAGCGATTTGGAGTTCATAGCAATTAGCATTAAAGCCCTAAATTGGGTTCTTGCATGTTAGATCTATTTTAGGGTATGCTCATTGTGTTTTGCGAAATGTGTTTATTTATCCCATGTCCCGTGGGATGAATGAATGAGATGTTTTTATTTGTTGAATTGAATGAATGAATGAAGGAATATGATGTTTATATTTGTGATTTAATGGTTTGATTATTGTTTTCTAGATGGTTTGTAATCCCTATTAGGGGTATAAGATTTTTCTTCATTGCAAAAATCCAATTTTTACATTCATAGATTGGTTGTAAACTCTAATTTGAAAGGAGTATATGACTTTGTTTTCTTTGTAAAATTTTAACTTTTAGCAATCTATGTAACCCTTGGAGAAGATGGTAGTGATAAAATATTTCTAGAAACATCCATGAAGTTCCCTAATTAGAAAAAGGTTAGTTTTTAGATGGAATCATAATTTTGAATTTGACTCAAAATCAAGGTAATCTTCCATGAGTTTTATGGGTTAAGTCACATATGGTTTTAAATTTTAGGAAGTCAAGAATTCAATGTTTCATACAATTCAAAAATCAGAATTGAAATGAGGGAGATATGACTAATTGAAGTAGAAAGTGTAGGTAGACACCTATCTAGTGTTACATAAGTGATCCAGAGCTCTTCAAACGTGCTCAAGCACCCATTAAACTAGATCAAGCATCCATTAAGTTGCTTAAAGTGCTCCAAGGCTCCATCCAATGCTCCAGGAGTTCTATGGGTGTTTTAGGATGCCTATAATGCTACCAACCTTAATTGGATATTGAAAATCCAAGTTATTAGGTTAGCAAATATGCAATAGGATCCCTAAAGGTCATAAGAAATATTTATTTAATTATTTCCTTGTCTTTTATTTTATGCTTTTATACCTATTCCCACTTAATATTTTGGAAAATAGACTTTGAGACAATTTTGGCAACCGTTCTTAAGATAAATTATCCACCATGAGAATTTCCAAGGCTTTTATTTATTACTTGAATTGGGACTTTTGTGATAAATATGGATTATCTTCAAATTTGATAAATCATAGTCCTTTTCTTAGAGAGGGAGAGCCTAAAAGACTTGATGTTATCCTCCTTCTCTCAAGGAGGAAGAGCTTGGAGGACCATCTTTAGGTGTTGTTCTCATTTTCTCTTGGAATGGGAAGGGAGCTTGGAAAACCAATGTTTTCAAAACCGGACCGGTCATTGAATCGGAAAAGTTACCAGTTCATGGTTCACCGATCAGACTGGTAGTCAAAACACGGTCAAACTAGTGACGTCATAAATATATATTTTATTATTTTATATATTATTAAAAATTTTTAAATTAATAAATTGTATCTAAATTTTGACAGCGTCTACTTTGTTTGTTGAGTTTTTTCACAAAATTTTTTTACCTATAGAAGTCATCAATCATCATATATGATATCTATAACACAATATAAGATGTTATACATTCATAATGTTAATAAACCTAATATTTATCAAATAATCAAACCATTGCTATCCTATAATAACCAAATTATCAAAGAGTTGTTAACATATTTTCCATAATAGATAATAGTAATACAAATGTCAACCACGACACTTAAATAGTTACTCAAAATATAACATGTCAATGTTTGAATATTCATGAAGATTTTTGCATACTAATAATATATAAAATTCATGTTTTCATTCATTTTGGAAATTGGAATATGGAGATTGAAAATAAGCATCTGGAAAACCAAAGTTCTCCACATCAAGCCCTTCTATAGCCACACCACCACCATTCTCATCATTTACAAAAATATTGAATATATATCAACAAGAAATAATTTTTGAAGAAAAAAATATAATTATTGAACTTTTATAAGTTTAAATATTCTACTAACCAATGTGAGAACTTGAACCTTCCACTTCATTTATTGGAATTGACCCTTCTTCATATAGAAGATTTTCTAATTCTTTAGCATCTAGCTTTGTTGGTTGATCCTCATCAACTATCCAAAAATCGGTCTCATTAATGCACGCATAGTCAATGGGATAATAGATTCTTTTCTTGTTATAGAACTTGAAAAAGAAAAGAATATAATTATTCATAATTGTAATAAAAGAATTTAAATTCAAAACAACTAAGAAAACATTTATATCGATTTTTTAGTCGCAAATTGTAATGAACGTATATAAGATCATTAAGCCTTTGATGTTCCAATCTATTCCTTATTTTGGTATGTATATGTTCAAAGACACTCCAATTCCTCTCACATCTAGAAGACGATGCAATTTGGCTCAATATTTGAATGGCCAACTTTAGCAAATGTGGTGCACCGTATCCATGTAGCCTCCACCATTCATTTAGTTACCATTTTCACATTAAAAAAAAGAAAAAAAAAAGCATTAGCAAGTTTAAAATATTTAATAGTAAGTAGGTAACTAATGAAAAAGAAGAAACACACTAATAAATGAAAATAATCTTTTACTAGGTTGAAGTGTTTCACGTGAAGAATAAGCAAGGTCTCTTCCAAAACTTCCCAATCGATCACAAAACAACTTCATTTCATTCATTGTATCAAGCTTGCCTTTCAGAACTTTTTGATCAATAACATCCATGACACCTCCAATAACAATTGGCTTATTACAAAAGTTTTCCGATCATATTGGAAACATGGATTCAACCAATAAGCTGTTGACTGAATGCTTTTCTTTAGTTGTTGATCCCAGCGTTGCTTTATGATCTCTGTATAACGCTTGTTTAGTCTTTTGTTCTAGTCAAACAATTTCTTGATGCCCAAATGAAACCTATACATGTCTTCATACACATATCTCATTGAATGCCTCTCATCACAATCAACAATACGCAATAAGCGCATTAGTGGAGACATAAGATTCACAATAATCAAATAATCATTCTAAAATCTATTATCCAAGATGATGGAAACTGCAACTTTGCTTTTGTTATCCCTTGAATATCTAGAGTCCACAAAGAACTTACTAGTCACCAAAGCTTGCAAGTCATGTTTATGATCATGAAGAATCTTGAGTGTAATGAATGTAGTACCAAAGCGAGTTGCACCAGGTCGGAGAATCTTTGTCCATCCATCTCTTTTTCTCAACCAACTTAAGAAAACAACATGATTATACACAAAAATTGTCACCTTTGATGCACGTCGTACTAGTTCAGCAACATGGTCCATCTTACCAATATCCTTAAAGATCAAATTATGACAATGAGCTGCACAAGGTAACCAATTGATGTGTTTATGCTTTTGAGAAATCAATCTCCCCATGGCCATATAATTTGCTGCATTATCAGTCACTATATGAACTACATTAAGTGGACCCACTATTTAATCACCTTATCAAATAACAGAAACAAATTAGTTGCAACTTTGATAATGTATGAAACATCAATAGATTTCACAAACGATATTCCTTCAGGACAATACACAAGGAAGTTGATGAGTGTTCTTTATCTATTATCTGTCCAACCATCACCCATTATTATACACCCAACTTTTGCCCAAATAGCATGATAAGAGTCCACACTTCCTTCTTGGTATCCTTTAAAAGATTAACCCGCAGTTGATGGTAATTTGGACCCTTATATCTAGAAGCAATTGCAAATATAGCATCCAACATTGGCTTGAAGAAGAAGGAATTCACAGCATTAGTTGGAATTCATGCATCATAAAAGAATCTCCCAACCTCCATATCTGCTCTCTAAATAGCTTCTTTCCTAACTAATACACTCCTCATGGAAAGTTGAGCTCTTTGAGTATTTCTTGGTACAAAATACTTATCCACTATTGAATTTTTGTTTTTCCACTATTAGCTGTCATAGGACTTTGCATTTCTTGAACCTCTTCTTCACCTTTTGCCATAACCCCTTCAAATTGTGACACATTAGGACCATAAGGATTTCTATATTCATATGCTTCTTGGGTTGCTTTCTTGGAATTCATAAAATCTTACAAAAGAATTTTCCATTTGAAATCCGACATTAGGAGGAACCGTTTTACAATGACCAATATCTCATTTCACTTCAGCAAGATGTTGTTTCATTTTATGAATACCCCCACCTTTTGCAATCTTTTTACAATACAAACAAATAAGAGCTTTCCTTCCATTTGTACATCTTTCTTCAGAAGCATGCTCCCATACAAAGTTGGTCTTACTTCTAGTTGTTTGTGAATTGGTAGTTGAATCTTGACTAGAGGATGGGGTCAAGTTTGATTCCATTTTTTATTTTTCTATCAAATTAGAAACAAAAATCCCACATTAATCTAGAGAATGAAAGTCATCAACAATTTAATGATTTATAATCAAGTCATCGAAATGAAGACAGGGGTTACATCTTACTTAGAATGAATCAATGGGTAAATTTATCTAAAATTTATAAATTAAAATGTGTAATAAATAAATTAAAAATTGAATTTTAAACATAAAAAATAAATTTCAAAATATCAGACCTTTACAATTGCAGCTACTGGCTGGAGTGGGTTGGGTAGGGGGTTTATAGCGGCAGAGGGGGGCTTGCAACGGTGCGGAGGGGAACAAAAGGAGCTATAACGGTTGGTGGAGGGAGGTTTTGCAAGGCTTCTAGGCTGTCAGTGGGAGTCGTCTAGGCGTGGGTGTCACGACGCGTTGGGGACAGTAGTTGCTGCGGTTCAAACTGAGGGAGGGTTTGGAAGGTGCCTTTATATCCCCCAAAACGACGTCGTTTTGGTGTTGTAAAAAAAAAAAAAACAAATTAATCGAACCATCCGATTCGGAGGGAATTGGTTGGACTGCCGGTTCAACCAGTCCGATCTTGGTTCAACCTATTTCCAAGCCAATTGACTAGACTGGAACCGTGACTAGCTGATGGTCGGACCGGTTGGTCCAGTCCGATTTTTAAAACCATGTGGAAAACCACCTAATCCATATCAATAGGAAAGTTCCAAAATGGCAATGAAATTCAATATAGCAACAACCAAATTTTTGAATAAATAAATAAAAGAAATCTTGTGAATTTATTTCTTTAAGAAAAACCAAAATTACCAATTTTGAAAAGCATTTCAAAATATTTTTAAAAATTTTCAACTATTTTCTAACACATGTGATATATTAAACATATGCATAAAAGGAAGTAAATAAAAAGGAATCCCATGGCAATAGAGATCTTATTGCTAATTTGGTAACCTATGTATTTGGATTTCCTCAATCCAATCACACCAAATAAATCGTGCAACAAAAATAGGGTTAATAAATAAATAAAAACCTAAGCACTTTCCTTATTTCCAAACAATCATCATGAGCGCTCGAGTGCCTAAAATTTTTTGAAGAGGTATTGGATGCAAGTTTTAGAGCGTTGGAAATGGTAGGATTGCTAAATTCACCTTCTAGCATGTTGGATGCATCGCTCAATTAGTTGAGCCACTGGATGCATCTTCTAGTGCTTAAAGGCACTACTCGATCATTGAGGTGCTCAAGTGATAATCTAGTCACTCGAGCGCTCTTGCAAAAACCTAGAATGCAAGAACTATTCTTAGCACTTCTAACGAACTTTTTTCTTTAAAGACCTTTTTTTTCTAGTAGGGTACCATGCATGATCGCCTCATGATTGTCCAAATTGCTTCCATACTCTCCATGGTTTATAAAGAATGGTAAAAAATAAATTTTTACAATAAAATCCTATACTCTAAAAAATTAAAGTTTACAAATCTAAGAACAAAAAACAAAAAAAGATTTTTACAAAAGAACAAAAATTTGATGCCTCTTATGAGGCTTACATCATATCTAGGATAAGTAAAATAACAATCCAAAGAATATTACAACCCAACAATAAACAATCATAGTTATGACAATCACATTATAAGTAGATCATAATATAGAATGCACATTATTTATCCTTGGGCCATGGGATAAATAAAACACCTTGCAAAACCACTATTAGCACAACCTAGAAAGGCTCAAACATTCTTTTTCTAACCTAAAGGCTTTGATATCTAGTTATAAGGACCTTGAATCTCTATGTTCCCTATACCAAGACCAAGTTAGGTACATGCAAATCTTGTTAGGGCTTTTTAAATTCTATGCACAACCAAAAATAAATAAATAAATAAAAATTGAATTTTTAAAACTAAACAAGATTAGAACGTGCAATAGAAAATGTTACCTTCGATTTAGACGTTCCCAAATTGATTCCTTTCAATGAAGAGTATATACGCAGTTGTAAGAAGTCTTGTAAACCCACAATCTTTCACCCGATAGCTTTCCCTTGATCTTGGCACACTTCTAGTGAAGAGAAAGAGATGGTAGAGGTTATGGGTCTCTATCTTCCTTTGGAGGTGGAAGATAACTCTTTGGAAGCCCTAACCCCTGAGGGGGTATCTATAGGGCTCCCCATTGAGGCTTAAGCGACTTGAGCCAACTAAAAGCTTAAGTTACTTAATCTAGCCTAAAATGGGTCATATTTGATTAATTAACTCAATAGGGCTTACTGATTAATCAATTAGCTCAATTTAAAGACCTTGTTTGCTTACCCTTATGCAATCATGTGTAATTACCAAAAACCCTTATGAACAAAAGTGAATCTAGAGTCAATTCAACCCTTATAGACTGTGTCATCAAGGTATATAAGCTCGAGTGGGGACCATTGGGACCCATAAGATAGTACTGGCTCCTTCATAATCCCATTTTGAAGTTGATTCAACATCCTCCTACAAGGAATCAAGGGCACACTAGTACCTATGTAAATAATAATGAGACACTATATGCTTGGGTACCGTACATGACCTACTATCCATTGTGTTTAATATTCTCATGATTGGTATCCGTAGTCTAACAAGGTGAAAATTATCAATTTTTCAAGACTACCTCGACTATCCTTGAGTTATAGATCCTCGCATTGTTTGTTCAATAGACATATCTTATTACCTCTTTAAGAGCTTATGTCAAGTTCCAATTTAAAAACTAATATGGTCATAGTTTACATGAACATACCTCCTTAGGATCACCCAAGGGGACACTCTGTCTCAAACTGATGAGATATTATGGTGCCTCTATTCAGAATACCTATTTCTATCAACTTCCTTCAACAATAACCCAATTTACAAGGAATATATATGATCAACTTACGATCTTACCTGTAAGCCAAAGCCACCGCTAACTTTATCACAAACTCAATATTCTTTCAAAGTTAAAAAACAACACAATGTAGTAGCTTGGTGAAGCATAACTACTTGATAGTCTTAATTCATGACTCACCATAAGTCCTATCTAATGTGTAACCATACACACTCACAATGGGAAACTCATCCCAATGGCTAAGACCAATCATCCTTCTAATTAGGAGGTAGTGCATTACAACCTCTAATGGGTTACTTAAGCTCATGAACTGACTATGAACAAGTTATTTACTTGTAAAGAACCCATGACTTAGATCTTCTATGCAATTTCTAATGCACGCAAGTCATATACAATGCAAGTGATGAAAGTCAAAATGCTTACAAGGCATAACACATGAAATTAGGATAGATAAAAGTTAAATGGAACTTTATTAATAAAATTCAAAAATTTGTTATATCATGTCATACTTTTAAAGCCTTTACCTAATATGATAATTGACTCTTGGTTAAACACTATTCCAAAAACACATGTCTACCACATTGGATCAAAATCAAGATTTGGTTTTTGGCATTTTAAGCAAACTTGTAGGAGAATGTCAAACATAATATGAAGAAAAAATGTCATTCCTTCAACTTCAAAGTTGAAGATCAAGACAAATTCAAATGAATTTCTTTTCTTTTCTTTTATTTTTTTCCCTAAAAAACACTTAAGAAAGTTCTTCACAAGTTTGGGTGAGAAAAAATTGTTTTTGGCCCTGGATTAAACTTTGTTCCAAGAACATGTGTTCATTGCCCTTAGTTCAAAATCAAGACAAGCACAAGCCTAAATTGTGCATGATACAAAAAAAAAATGCCCTTTAACCTAAAATGACAACTGAGACAAAGGTTAAGATGTGCTTACAAGACTCTAAAATAATTCAAAAAAAGAAAAAAAAATTCATTGAACTACATTATAATTTGATTAATATTTCTTGCTACGTAGGTAGCTTTTGAAAGATATACAAAGTTCTTAGTCAATGTTTCAAACAAAATGAGATTCTAATATCAATTAAGTTGTATTTATGAACTCTATCCAAAAAACAAATGTCTAGTTTAAAAATTTATTTACTCCCTACATTCAACTTGTGTTCTTGAACAACCTTTCAATGGGATATTTGTTTACAATTCATTATACTCTCAAATTAAGTTAATTATGGACCAACTAAAAAGGTGAAATATATATTTATAATTAATTTAGAATTGGAGGTTAGCTTTTCAAGGGATATCAAAAGTTTTTTCATATCTTTAAAGAAACTTTAGCCTCTCTTCAAAGAATCTTCAAAATTTTCAAAGTATCTTTGTGTTGTCAAATCTTTAAATTTCAAGTTTCAAGATCCAAATTTACAAAAAAACCTATTCAATTTAAGATCAAGTTGCTCAAACCCCTAGCTGATATTTTGCAAGTCAAAATAAAGTTAAGCTGAGGCCCAAATCACGTCAAGGCTCAAATCACCCAAAAGATGAACACAACTAAAAACCTAAGCCAAGTCAAGATTCAAAAATAAATTCAGTCAAGGCTCAAATTGAGTTAGTCATTTTAGATCAAGCTTCCTCAACCATTCATTAACAACAGAAAAACAAAGAACTAGACCATAGAATAGAGATTGCACAGATACCATTCTCCAAATTATAATCCAAACACATCATGCCTCGTATTTAATTGCATAACTCATCTGCTTATAAGGGATGGAAATTGAATCCTAAGTATAAATTTTTAGCTTTACGAATGATGAGATTTCAACAATACCGGCTCATGAGGAACTCTTCCTCGATAGTCTATATTTTCTTTTACTTTAATTTTAGTAGCAAGGGAAGTTACTAATATGCTGGCGAGTTTGGAGCTGATACTTTTTAGGCAGATTCCAGCAGTTCCGGTTATCATGGGTGGGGCCTTAATGTCCAGGCTTGCTTTAGATAGACCTCATAAACTACATGATCTCTGGCCAGTTAAAAACATAAAGTCTGTAAAGGCTTTAAAAATTACATGACCTTGCCAGTTAACACACAAAAAGGACGTTATAAATTCCATTAGTTTTTAATACTCTATAACCTACAGGGTTGAAGGCACCTCTGGTGAATAAAAATCATAAGATTCACCAAGGGACGGTCACAAAATGCACCTTCTTTTCTTACTATATCACAAGTCCCCTCCTTAAGTTACCAAAACAGAAACCTGATTTCAGGATGGCATTGCATTTCTATCATGTTCTGAGATGACTTCTAATATCGATCAAAGAAGTTACATTCTAACTTGGCCTATAAAAGGGATATGACATTCACATATAGCTAGCATTAGTTACAGGACAGGGTTTGTAATCTTAATATATGCTTACCAGTATGGCTGTGGTTCCATCAGTGTCCATCAAGATGAAGTTGTGGGGCATGTGCGCCCTCTTCCTCATCTTCCTGTGGTTATCAGCCTCTATGACAGTAGGCTTTCCCATCATCCCACACAAGGTGAGATGCCGGTCGGTCAAGTATAGTCCGTGCTACCTGATTTGGCACTTCTGCCCCATCCAGTGCCCCACAAGTTGTTTGGTTGACTGTATCATCTGCAAACCTGTTTGCAGTAAGTCATCTTCCTTGCCCCATTTGAGATGTATATATATGTAACTTAACAGCTCTTTATGCGACTCAGTAACTCTATATTGTGGAGTAGAAGCTCTATATTCAGTTATATTTACATTCTTTTTTGCCTTTAAAGCACTTGAAATATTTATTCTCTACCTCAAAAAATACTAACTATGCAATGAAATGTCTTATTATAATCTCTACAATGTTAAACGACTTTCCATGCACTTGTTGTAACCCTGAAATGCACATAGCTTGAAATATATTGCCCAGAAATAATTAGGAATGTGCCTTTATTGCTGTCTCTTTTCTACGTTCACGATATATTTATTTTGTACATTCGCAGGTTGCAATCTTCCTGGGGCAATTTGTGAGGACCCTAGGTTTGTAGGTGGAGATGGCATTACTTTCTATTTCCATGGCCGAAAAGATCAAGACTTTTGCATAGTTTCAGATACCAATCTCCATATCAATGCTCACTTTATTGGCAAGAGAAACCCTAATCTCAAAAGAGACTTCACCTGGGTACAGTCCATTGGAATAATGTTTGGCTGCCACAAACTTCTTGTTGCTGCTAAAACAACGTCAACATGGGATGACAATGTGGACCGCCTTGCTCTATCCTTCGATGACATGCCAATCGACCTCCCCAACAAGGAAGGATCCAAGTGGCAGACCCCAATTGCACCACTTGTCTCCATAACGCGCACTGGTGACACCAACAGGGTTGTCGTTGAAGTCGAACAAAACTTCAGGGTTAGTGCAGTGGTCGTTCCAATCACAGCCGAGGAGTCTAGAGTACATAGCTACAATATAACTGATGAGGATTGCTTTGCCCACTTGGAAATTGGGTTCAAGTTCTATAAGCTTACAGATGCAGTGGATGGAGTGCTAGGGCAGACATATAGGAGGAACTATGTAAGCAAGGCAAAGATGGGGGTGCCAATGCCGGTATTAGGCGGTCTTCATAAGTTTTCATCTTCAAATATCTTTGCCACTGACTGCCCAGCATCTCAGTTTGGGAACCATGCCTTGCCAGAAAACAGGACTGGAGAGTATCCAAGCTTGCATTGCAGCAGTGGGCTAAATGGGACTGGCGTAGTTTGCAAGAAATAGATCACTAGCAACTAAGGAATTCAAAATAACTGATCAAAGAAACCTTAATGGCATAGCTTTAAGCTCTGTGCTATTAGGGTAAGCACTTGTAACTCTTGCTCCAGGCTATATATATATATAATAAATGTTTCACTTATCTTTGTTTTGTGTGTCGTACTCAATGCTCTTATAACAAGCAAAATTAACTGGGTATATATTCCTCTATCCATATATATATATATATATATATATATATATATTTCTTTCTTTTTTTTTCAATTTCAACCCTCTTTATTTTGTTTGCCTCCAAAAACATCATCTTCTCACTTATTTTATTAATTTCATTTTATAACACATTTATCTCTTCAATTCATTTTTTTTTCTCTTTAACTATTTTATATCTCAAATAACTCAGTCTTGTTCTATTTGAGATATTTATCTAGATTAAATTTTATTTATTACAAGCATAACAAATGTAAATTTTTTATTAAGGATGTTCACTTGAATTGCACTAGAATTAAGTTCGATTTATAAAAAAAACTTAACTAGGGTTAAGTTCTCAATCATAATGGTAACATGAACTATATTATGGTTAAGTTTCATTTACAAATGATTTAATTGGGATGAAATTTTCATTTCTTCTACAAGGGAACTTAACAAGGGTTAAGTTTTCGTTTTATCTATATAATAATAATAACAATAAAATAAAACTTGATTGAGATTAAGTTTTTAATTAGAATGTTTATTTGGACCTAAATGTTAGATCATAGGACTCTATGATCTCATCCACACAACTTAAAAGTGTAAATGAAACTACAAAAAAACCCTAATAAAAAAATAATCATAAAACACCCCAACCAAAATCCCACAAAAAAATAAAATAAAATAAAAAACTCCAACCAAAATCCCACCCTAAAAACCTCAACCAAAGTCCCAATAGAAAGCATCTATGAAAAACCCGAACAGAAAACCTCAACTAAAAATAATTGTAAAAAATCCTAACAAAAAGCATTATTAAAGTGTAAACAAAATTGCTATAATAATAATAAATTTTGATATATTGTTAATTTTATAAGGTCTTCGTAAGAGATTTGAGGTGATTTGGAATTTTGATATATTGTTAATTTTGATATATCTAAAATATTCAATTTGCCCCTCACCAAAATTTTGATATATTGTTAATTTTATAAGGTCTTCGTAAGAGATTTGAGGTGATTTGGAATTCTAGCAATAAAAAAAATTCTATGGAAACTACTAAAAATATCAAAGCAAGCAATCCAAATTTTTAATGTTTTTGAATTCTAGCTCCATCTAAATTAATCTCCCTAATTTAGGATGGACCACTTGAGCTTACTCAAAGTTCTATTCAATCGTCAAATCCCAATTTTGATGTGAATTTTAATAATATTAACAATGATTAAGTTGCTTTAGTGCGTTCGTAGTTAGTTAATAAGAGTTTAGTTATAAAATAATTGAGTTTGTTTGTTTGTTATCCTTCTATTAGATATATAAACAATTGTATATAAACATGAATCAAGAGAAGAAGAAACAAAGCTCTAGTTGATTTCATTTCCATCTCTCTTTATAGTTTCCTTTCTTTGTCATTTTAAATCCTGAAAAAAAAATGTTTGAATTCCCTTTTTCTTTTTCCTTATGTAACCTTAATTCTACATATGGAGTCCAATTCTTGAAACTTTTAGCCATCCACTTGCAAAGTGAAGCTAAATGAAAACAACTTCCTGCAAACAAATCTTATTTGTTATAAAAGGGCATGGACTGCAAGCAGTTCATCCTAAAAAAAGAACTCAACTCTTCTAAAATTTTTCAACAGTGGTGACAAAGAATGTGGTAAAATCAATGACGCAAATCTTGTATGGAAACAACAAGATCAACTCTTGCTCTGTTGGCTTCTATCCTCCATAATGGAAAAATCTTAAGAAGCTATTTGTTTCACAATCTAAAGCTTATATTATGCAATACAAAATGTAGCTACAAACAACAAGGAAGAGAGGATCCACAATAATAGAATACTTTCTCAAAATGAAAAGTATCACTAATGCATTAGCTTCTACAAGATATGTTATCTTTGAAAAAGATCAAGTTTTATATGTTTTTTACTGGATTAGGCTTGGAATATGATTGATTTATTGTTTTTATAACCTTACGATATGAGATTTGTCATATGAAAGACATTTCTATGTTGCTATTAGCTCATGAAAGCATATTAGAATAACACAACATTTTGAGTGATACCACTTTTATGAATGTTAATGTTAAATTATATGATGAATCCATCTCAAGGAAGGAGGGTTTACCATAACAATCAATCTAGTAATGGTAACAAAGCTAGTAATGATTTTATAGGCCGTCAACAAAATTTACAATCACAATCTTAAAGAAAAAAGGGAAGAGGATGTAGAAAATTCCATTGTAACATTAAGCCATAGTGCCAACTCTACAACAAGATAGGGCATACTGATATCCAGTGCTACTATTAATTTGATCAAAGCTTTCAAAACCCAAGTCATAATCAGATGATTGTAATGTTAGCAACACCTAAAACTATGGTAGATCCACATTGGTTCTAGACTTTAGAACAACAAATCGCTTCACACCAAATCTAAATAACCTGACCATCAAGTCTTAATTTAATGATATAGAAAAGATATACATAGGTAATGGTGAAGGTCTAAACATATTTCAATATCAAGCCTCAGAAGCCTTAAGAATTCAATCCAAGATTCTATGAAGTAATTTCATCTACAAAGAATAAAGATATCATTGTACCTAAAGTTGTAAGTAATGATGTCCACACTCATATTTTGTGATGAACGTACAGGAAAACCTTCTTTGGATTTGCCCAAGATCTTTGGAATTCATTTATTTCTATCAGGGTTGGCTTGCTTTGGTTTTGGCGCCTTTCATGTAACAGGCTTGTATGGTCCTGGAATTTGGGTGTCCGACCCTTATGAACTAACTGGAAAAGTACAATCTGTAAATCCAGCGTGGGGCATGGAAGGTTTTGATCCTTTTGTTCCGAGAGGAATAGCCTCTCATCATATTGCAGCAGGTACATTGGGCATATTAGCAGGCCTATTGATTCGTGCCCAATTGGTGTCTCAGCTGATTCGGGTTCAGCTGGTGCTCCTTGGTTAAGGGACTAATCAACAAAATTTATACCTATAACACCATACACTAGGGTAGCAAATAAAAAGCTACTATAGTATAGTGGCTCTAGGATCGTCCACTAGGACAGAGTGACAAGATATCAATGATACCAATTCCAAGTGAATTGGTCTTGTTTCATTTCATGGTTAACTTAAGAAGTAAAACACAAACTTTGGTTGGTGATGATTTAGACTTAAACTAATTAACTTAACAGAAGTTTGGAATAACTTAGGAAGAAAAACATTCCTTGAAGAATTAGGTTCACTGGGATGGTTCCTCATGCAAAATACATAGCTCCGGTCAGATGGTTCCTTTCCTCAAGTTAGAGATTCAACGTTTAGTTAATTCTCTAGCTGGTGTAAGTCTGATTCATCCTTCAATTGGATTTCACTTTAATTTTCTCACTGATGCATCTTGCAATGGTTTAAGCCTCTCACTAAGCCTTAACCATTCAAGGTGATCCTTAACCTTGGATTACCCGTCAAAAGCTCGCAAGAGATAACTAATGGATGCCTCCTAGGAGTCCAAAAGCTTATTAAGTGTTGGCTATTCTAGAAAATCCTACCCGAAGTCACCTACCGAGAGGCTCGCATTGGGGTAAACTAGTGCATTTCCATGGTGGGAAATCACTTGCCTTACCAAGTGTTGGCCTGTGTGACTCCGGGTGTTTTAAGTTAACTAAAAACATTGAAATCACTAAAGGATTTCACTTCCTCTTCATTACTAACTAAAACCACAAAGTTTTGCATTCTTGCACTTGGAACCTCCCCCGGCTACCTTAGCTCCAAGGAATTAGAGGTTTAGTTACTCATTCTCTGGGGAAAACTCCTCAGAGAATTCATAACTTAGTAAAAAATAAGAAATACGAAGTGAGAAGGTAAGGTAGTAGAAGGAAAATGAACTTTACTTGCTTACCAAACTCTTACAGAAGGAACTCCTCTCTGGAACAGGCTCCCGAGAGGAATATATATGAACATAATATAAAAATAATTGTTACAAAGATATTTAGTCTTTTTACTAACTTAAAAGCTAAGGAATCTTGTAATTGGAGGCTTACAAGGAGTATTTTGGGATTTAGACAACAAAAATCTAATGGAAAATATCTCCCAATGTCGGTAGCAACTGTCGAAAGTCTTCAGGAAGCATTTCGCAAGAGGAAAATGGTTGTTGCGAAATTTCGCAGACACCCAAGAGGGCTGCGAAATATTTTCGCAACACCAAGCCATCACTGAAGGCTTGCGAAGTTGGCTTCCATCTTGATGTTCCAAGCTTCCCTCTCGCGGCATAAATCAGGCATCATCATAAGGAGAAACACTCTACTGTACAAAAGTGTTGCGAAATCACTTCGCAACAAAAGGCTGATTTCGCAGCACTTTTGAGTGATCTGCTTGTAACAGCTGCAACTTCCTCATTTCAACTCCAAATTGCACACCGTTTGAAGCATTGGATTGTTGACTTCCTGAGATTTGAAATGGTATATAGCATGCATCATTTGGACTTCAGGAAGTGCCCCAAAAGTGGCTGCTGTGACTGTCATCAAGAATATGCTCCATGGCTGATCCTCTTTGCTTTCTCTCCTTGCAATCCGGATTTACTCTTGGCAAATGACTTCTAAGCTTTGCCCAAGATTCCTCATAGCTCTCCTCAATCTTGACTTGCTTTGGTGATCAAAATACTAACAAAAACACCAAAACTTGCACAAAATGAGTAAAATTGCTTTCAAGGACCCTTAACATGCCAATTGAGTTAAAAGGCCTAAACTACTACTCAAAAGTGGTTAAAAGGATTGATTATAGGCTAATCAAATTGCACTTTTTGAGTAGTAATCACTCCCCCCAACCGACATATTGCTAGTCCCTTAGCAATATAGGAGAGAAAAATGAAAATAAATAGCAAACTAATCTAAAATTTACAATATCATGCTAAAGGAAAAGAATTCTCAAGTGGCATGATAATCTAATTCTCACATGAATATTAAAGAAATACAAACCCAAATCTCAACAAAAGTCATAACACCTATGCTAAACACTGTCAATCAAGGGAGTGCATTATGCAAACTGAAGTTTTAAAATCACTTCCACTTTCTAAGAATCAAATCTTTAATCTTCCACAAAAATCTATGTGTATTGGTTCCTTAGCTTCCGAGAATAATATGCTACTAATCTCACCCCCCAACCTATCTCTTTTCAACACTTTAGCAATCTGACCAAAATCCATAAGAAAAGAACACACCTTTTTTTTTTTTTTTTTTTCATGGCAGCTTAATGGGGTACTCTTTCTGAATTGTCCATGTAATGGGGGTCCATCGATGACTCCCAACCACTTAAGGTTTAGGGCACCAAGCTTTAAGGATCTTTCAACCACTAACTCCTCGGATTTTTCCCCGGACTTTTAAGAATGAATTTCTAATACCCAAGCATCTACCATATGCTAACTCTACCTATTCACCCTTATAACGAGCATTGAGGTCGGTGACTCCCAACCAATTAAGGCTTAGGGCACCAGGCTTTAAAGATTTTCACCATATACCCCTCAGACCTTGCTCGGGTTTCAAGGCAAGCAAACAACTTTCTTTATTTCAAAGGCTCATTGGCCTTTTGCAGGGTGTTTCAATTTTTATCAAATGAGGTCAAATATACTAAGTTCCAAAACTATCCTAAGTCAAGAGGGAAATAGCTTTTCATCTTATAATCGGAAACTAATGTGCACAGTGTGTGAATAGCTTAAAGTGGAAGAGGTCAATTCAATTTCAATAGAAGTTTCCACAATTGAACCACTTTAGTAAGCATAATCCATACTCTATGCCAAGTGAAAAACAACAGTTCAATTTCTCTTGGTTTAATTTGAAAATTTTTCCTCAAAATTCATGGAGAATAGAATAACATAAGCAAATAGTAAAATCTATAACTAATTAACCAATATAATTAAAATACCAAAAAGATTCAGCAAACTTCCTTCCTCATACCCCCCAACCGAACTGAGCATTGTCCTCAATGTGATTTGAGTGACTGTAATTAAAGGGAGGAAGTGGTACCTCCTGGCTGATATCAAATTCGAATATTGATTGGGGAAAACCACATGTTTCAAAAAGAATAGAATATGTGAGAAAAGGAAATAAGGAGAATTTAATGCTAATCTTTTAAACAAGAAATATTTAGCTTGTATTACTTTCAGTTGATTCAAGTACAATGCAAACAAAACAAGTAACACTAGGAATCCCAAGCATAGTACCAACATACTGGGATTTCTTTTCAACAACCAAACAAAAAACAAAAAAAACATAGAAATATTAGATAGATATTAGTCTGATGAGTGCTGTTGGGACTAGAACTAGGCAGATGGATCTGCTGCCTCTTCTGTAGGTGCATCAGCTGGGGCTTCTTGAGGATGAGACTCTGCAGGCTGAGATTGTGGCTCTGGTGGAGTGGATGTGGAGGGCTCTACAGCTTGTGGCAAATCGAAATGGACTTGGAGCTGTCTTAAGATGGCAGCTTGTTAGCCTGTGTGGCCAACATCTGCTCTTGGCAGGCTCTGATGGATGCCATCTCTGAGCAAGATTGCTCTCGAGAAGTCAGTAAGAGTCTCGAGTGCACGGCACAATTCTCTATATTCGGATATAGGAATGGCCATTCTTGGCTCTGCTGATGTAGATGGCTGAGATGCAACAGGCGGGTGGTGGATCTCTTTGGATGGCGGGAATGGCAAGTGTTATATTCTCGAGCCTATGCCTTCGGGAAGCTCTCCTTGCAGTGGCTGAGGCTGCCTGTGCTGATCAAGCTTTGTAGGCCGTCATATTATTCCATTTATCAAGAGTAAATGGCTCACGGCACATTCTCTTCTTCTCTAGCCGAGGCTCAGCAGGTATCCCATATGCTCTAGAATTTGGCATAGCTGCCTTGGAAATAGGAGAGGGATGCAATCAGCCCTTTGCAGCTTCTTTCTATGAACCTTCTCTTCAAAGTAGAGAAGGGCTGCCAAGATCAACTGGTGAGGCCCAAAGAAGAATCCTTCAGACATCTTATAGAGTGCTTCCAAGAGGACTCCCCTTCTTTGGGTCCAATGCTGCAATGGATATATATTATGCCTCAAAAAGGCATCAATCAAAAACATAACTGGAGGCAACTCCCCCCTCAGCAAGTGTGATCGATTTATAGCTCCTCTGGAAAGGGCACTCACCATCTCTAGCTCAGTAGGATTTCCCCAAACTCTATAATTATCGAATTGGGTTGGCTCAAAAGGAATTTGCAGGGCTTCAGCAATCTGACGTGCTCCCAGGATACCATGTCTTCCATCAATAGTAAAATGAATCAAAGTTGGATTTCTTACCTCTTTGGTTGTCATTGTTTGGTAGAAATCAGTAACTATCCGTGGATAGAAAAATTCTCTTGGAGCTAGCAGATGCTCCATATGGTACTTCCTCAGCAGCTGGAAGGATTGGGCTAGCTCTGGCCTCACTCTAAATGCTGCTAAATCGAAGCTCAATTTAGAATGGAATGCCCGCGTTCGACAATCCAAATTACCTTCTATTGGGGGCTGGGCTAGCATTGGCCTTCTGATTACTTCTGCTGGAGCTACTTCGGATTGAACTTGGGGCTCTGGAAGTGGTGCCTTTCGTTTCTTCGATTTTTCTTTTGGTGCCGGAGATGGTACCGGCGATTGAGTTGGTGAGGGGACCGGAGTTGCAGCGGGAGAAGAATTTGGTGAAGACACCGGAGATTGAACCGACGACTGCTCTGGTGATTGCACAGGGGATTGCTCAGGGGATTGCTCAGTTAAATCGATGGGTTCTGAGCTTTCCACCCTTGGCCTTTTCTGCAATGGCCGCCCTCCCGACCTGGTTAAATACCGTCTTGCCGGCGGCTTTGGTGGCGCGGACTGCACCGGAGGTGGATTTGGTCGTGACGGCGAAGGCTCTGGAGTAGAACTTGGAAGTGGCTCCTTTCGCAGCCCCTTTTTGCGGTTCGAAGGAGATGACGTCTTCGCTCCTCGAGTTCGCGCCATTTCGGGCTACCGAACTTTGGCCGACGTTGCTAATCTGAGAGGATGATCGGAAGCTGGACGGCGAGGCTCAATGGAGAAGGTGAAGAGGTTGCGAAAATGGCGCTCTGGTTTTTGAAACCCTTTTCGCAGTGCAAATGACCGGTAAAATAGGAAAAATGGAACCCCAAAGGTCAGTTTAATTTTCGCAACAAATCGCCAATTTCGCAGCAACTTGCCATTTTCGCAGCAACTTCGCAGTGTATTTCGCAGCTGCGAAATCGATGTCACTGTGCTGCGGAGTGGCACTCGTGTGCCAAACCCCCATTTCGCAATTGCGAAATTTTTTCGCAATAGGACTTTTGGTGCGAAATCATGCTTTTCCATTTCCGCAATGGGTTTCGCAGCTGCGAAATTAGTGCTACTGTTCTGCGGAGTGGCACTCGTGTGCCAAACCCCTGTTTCGCAATTCCGAAATACCTTCGCAGAGGCTTCTACAGTGCTGCGGAATGGTTTGGCAACAAAATGCCAATTTCGCAGAGCTTTCCTTCAGGCTGCGAAATTTCGCAGAGCTCTGTTTTTCCCCTGTTTTTGCTCTGTTTTTGCTCCAATTTCGACCCGATTTTTTTCTCTTTCAATTCCCTTGAAATTTCTTCCACCTAGGATCATTCAAAACAATTAAAACACACCTAACAATATGATTTAAGATCAAAAACTAAGATCAAATATATGAAGAAACTTGAAAATTTACAAAATTTACAAACTGAACTGTGGTAAAACCACGTCTAGCAAACCTTTTTTTTTCACTTAGGCTTTTTGAGGTTCAAGGAGGTTGATTGCCTCCTTTTCTGATTTGAATGGCTCCATGAATGGCTTGAGACGATATCCATTGACTCGAAAGCTATCCTTACCATCAGAATTCAATAAGTCCACCACTCCATTGGAATATACTCGGTGAATAACAAATGGACCAATCCACCTTGACTTGAGCTTCCCAGGAAAAATATGGAGTCTTGAGTCATACATCAAAACTTTTTGCCCTTCCTAGAATTCCTTGTTGGAGATGAGTTGGTCATGCCATTTCTTCATCCACTGCTTTGCAACTTTGGAATTGATATAAGCATTATTTCTCAATTCCTCCATCTCATTAAGGTCTAGAAATCTCTTTTCTCCTGCCTTGATCAAGTCCATATTCGGCTTCTTTATTGCCCACCAAGCTTTGTATTCAACTTCCACAGGGAGATGGCATGCTTTACCATAGACAAGATGATAGAGAGACATCCCAAGAATAGTCTTATAAGCTGTTCTATATGCCCACAATGAATCATGAAGCCTAATAGACCAATCTTTTCTGTTGGAATTCACCACTTTTTTATCAAAATGTTCTTTATTTCCCTGTTAGCTAGCTCAACTTGCCCGGAAGTTTGAGGATGATAAGGTGTAGCCACCTTATGCTTCACTCCATACTTGGATAACAAAGCTTCAAAAGGTTTGTTGCAAAAATGAGCACCTCCATCACTGATTATGGCCTTGGGCACCCCAAATCTTGAGAAAATGTTCTCTTTAAGAAACTTGAGAACTACCCTGTGATCATTTTGTTTACAGGGATTGCCTCAACCCACTTAGACACATAATCTACCCCCACCAAAATGTAAGAATTACCAAAAGACATTGGGAAGGGTCCCATGAAGTCAATACCCCATACATCAAATAACTCAACTATCAGAATGGGGTTCATAGGCATTTGATTTCTTTTTGTTAGCTTTCCAAGCCTTTGGCATCTATCACAACTCCTACTCATGATGTGGGCATCTTTAAAAAGAGATGGCCAAGTAAAACCTGATTGCAATACCTTCATAGCTGTTTTTACGAGAGGCAAAGTGGCCTCCACATGCATTCTCATGACAATGAGATAAAATCCCTTCTTTGCTCATCTTCGAGGAACACATTTCCTAATGATCTGATCTGCACAATACTTGAAGAGAAAGGGCTCTTCCCAATAATAAGCATGAATTTTGGCAAAGAAGTGCTTTCTGTCTTGTGCATTCCACTCACTTGGAATTTCACCAGTCACTAAATAATTAGCAATATGAGCATACCAAGGAGTTTTCACTAGGAACATGAGTGATTCCTCGGGAAAATCATCATTAATAGGCAAGGGATGAGAATTATGTGCTATAACTAACCTTGACAAGTGGTCAGCTACCACATTCTCCACTCCTTTCTTATCTTTGATTTGAAGATCGAATTCTTGTAATAAAAGAATCCATCTAATCAACCTTGCTTTAGCATCTTGCTTTGTCAATAAATACTTCAAGGCTGAATGGTCAGTAAACACAATGATGAAAGACTCCACCAAATAAGCTCTAAATTTGTCCAAAGCAAACACCACAGCTAACAGTTCTTTCTCTGTAGTTGTGTAGTTCTTTTGAGCTTCATTTAGTGTTTTACTTGCATAGTAAATCACATAGGGCTTCCCATCTTCTCTTTGGCCAAGCACAGCTCCTATAGCAAAATCACTAGCATCACACATTAGTTCAAAAGGTAATTGCCAGTTAGGGGCTCTTACTATTGGAGTTGTTGTTAAGAACTTCTTCAGTTGATCAAAGCTATGCTGACACTTTTCATTCCATATAAACTTAGCATCCTTAGCTAACAGCTCACAAAGAGGTTTTGAAAGACTTGAAAAACCTTTTATAAACCTCCTATAGAAACCTGCATGGCCAAGGAACTGCCTTACTCCTTTTACAGTTGTTGGAGATGGTAATTTGACAATGAGCTCCACCTTTGCTTTATCAACTTCAATGCCTTTTTCGAGAGATGATATGGCCAAGGACAATTCCTTGACGTACCATAAAATGGCATTTCTCCCGAGCTTGAGCACCGAGGTCCTTTTCAATGCATCTATGAAGAACTCGATTCCAAATTAACCAAACATTCCTCAAATGTACCTCCATATACAGATAATATCATCCATGAAAACCTCCATAATTCTTTCCACCATATCACTGAATATACTCAACATACATCTTTGAAATGTAGCGGGTACATTGCATAAACCAAAAGGCATTCTCCTGTAAGCAAATGTCCCAAATGGACATGTAAAAGTGGTCTTTTCCTGATCTGCCAAATCAATTTCAATCTGAAAATACCCTGAATACCCATCCAAGAAACAATAGAATGGATGTCCAGAGACTCTCTCCAGCACTTGGTCAATAAATGGCAATGGAAAATGATCTTTCCTGGTTACAGCATTCAGCTTTCTATAATCAATACACACCCTCCAACCTGAAGTGAGGCGTGTAGTAATTTCTTCCCCTTTTTCATTCTTAACCACTGTGATTCCTGATTTCTTAGGTACCACTTGAGTAGGACTCACCCAAGGGCTATCAGATATAGGGTAAATGATTCCTGCTTGAAGTAGCTTCAGCACCTCAGCTCGCACCACCTCTTGTAGATGAGGATTCAACCTTCTTTGAAATTGACGAATTGGCTTTGCTCCCTCCTCCATATATATGTGATGAGTACAAACTAAAGGACTAATGCCTTTCAAGTCAGATATTTGCCATCCTATTGCCTTCTTACACCTCTTGAGAACTTCCATTAAGCAATTCTCTTGATGACTAGTCAGAGATGAAGATATTACAACAGGACATTGATTATTCTCCTCCAGGTAGGTATATTTCAGCTCCACAGGTAGAGGCTTCAGATTGAGTTTTGGAATTTCTTTTTCAACAGCTACCTCCTCTTCCTTATTGAACAAAGGTAGAATTTCTTCTATCTTTCTCCAACTTTGTAGAGTAGCAAGTCCCATAGGAGATTCAGAAAAACCCTTCTCAAAATCCACAAGACTTTTATTCAATTTGTCTTGCATATGCTGATTACAGTGCTCCTCCACCAAAGTATCAATAATACATACTTCCTCTGGACCTTCTTCTTCTTCCGGAGTGATTTGCTTTTTAGACATATAGAAAATATTGAGATCTAGTGTCATGTTACCAAAAGTAAGTTGCATAAGCCCATTCCTGCAATTGATGATTGCATTTGAAGTTGCAAGAAATGGCCTTCCAAGGATGATAGGAACTAAATTAGCTTCCTTTACAGTAGGATCTATATCAAGAACAACAAAATCTACTGGATAGTAGAAGTTATCCACTTGAACCAATACATCCTCAATTACCCCTCTTGGAATTTTCACTGATCTATCTGCCAGAGATAAAGTGATTGCTGTTGGCTTCAACTCCCCAAGTCCCAATTGCTTGTAGACAGTATATGGAAGCAAATTCACACTTGCTCCCAAATCTAACAAGGCTTTCTCTACTACCTTTCCTCCAATCATGACTGAAATGGTAGGACTTCCAGGGTCTTTATACTTCAAAGGAGATTTACACTGTAAAATAGCACTTACTTGCTCAGTCAAGAAGGCTTTCTTATTTACAGTCAACCCTCTTTTGATAGTACATAAATCCTTTAGGAATTTTGCATACGTTGGAACTTGTTTGATCATATCCAGCAGTGGAATATTAACTTTCACTTGCCTCAAGACTTCAAGGATTTCAGCTGCATTTCTAATCCCCTTTTTCCCATATAATGCTTGAGGAAAAGGTGGATTGGTTGATTTCTTCAGCATTCCTTCCTTCAGAAGCTCCTTCTCTGGCATTGCTTTCATTGTTGAATCAGAGTCCTTCTTCTCTTCAGTGATTTCACTCTCTTTATCTTCCATTTCCTTCCCCTTCTTTACCTCTTCTTCTTTTTCAACATGTGACTTAGGCATTGGCTTTTCAATTTGCTTACCACTCCTTAGAGTGATCAAGGCTTTGACATCTTTCACCTGTGATGAATCTCCCTCTTGGCTTTCCACTTCATGGACACCTTTGGGATTTTGGTGAGGTTGAGAAGGAAATCTTCCCTTTTCTTGCAAAGTGTATTCAAATTTGTAAGTCCGGAGATTGAATACTTTGGATATTATCAAATTTTTTATTCATGTCATTCTGCATTCCATCTATCCTTTTATTCAATACATTCTCCATTCTATCTATTCTTTGATCAACTCGAGCATTGGTGGCTTCTTGCTTTCCAACAAAATCTCCCACTACCTTGCTGAGATTAGTTATTGCTTGTTCAATACTTGAAGATTGCTTTGAGATGGTGGATCCGATTGTTGGTACTTGAGTTGCTCTAGCCTTCCATGAGAAATTTGGATGATTCCTCCAACTAGAATTGTAAGTATTTCCATAAGGCACATTGTTATTGGGCCTGAATTGTCCAATAGCATTTGCTTGATCTCTATACATTTCCCTTTCAGTTGAAGTTGCAGGGCATTCCTCCATCAAATGTTCATATGGTCGACAATTAGGACACGACTTCACTTGCACTTGGTGCTTGAAGAATGCAACTTGCACTTCATGAATTCTTTTCAGCTCCAGCTCCTCCAATCTTCTTGTCATGGCTGCCATCTTTGCTTTCATATCATCATCTTCTTTCAAAGCATACATCCCAGCCTTGGCATTGTAAGCATTCAACTGAGACTTCATTTTTCCCACTTCTCCTTTAGTTGGTTCATCCCATCCCCTTGAAACTTCAGCCACATAGCTCAAAAAATCCATAGCTTCCTCTGGATTTTTACTCATGAAATCTCCTCCACACATTGTCTCGAGGAGTTGCTTCATTGAGGATGACATACCATCATAGAAGTAACTCACCAGCAACCATGTATCAAAGCCATGGTGAGGACAAGCATTTATAGCTTCCATGTATCTTTCCCAACACTCATAGAATTTCTCATTCTCTTTAGCTGAGAAGTTTGAAATTTGCCTTTTCAAGCCATTTGTTCTATGAGTAGGAAAAAAATTTCTTAAGGAACTCAGCTTGTAAGTCGGTCCAAGAGCGGATACTCCTTGGCCTTAAAGAATTAAGCCGATTTTGGCCTTATCCTTTAAAGTAAAAGGAAATAACTTAAGCCTCATCAAATCAATTGAAGTTCCTCCCTCTTGGAATGTATTACAAACATCCTCAAATTCCTTAATGTGTGCATACGGATTCTCACTCTCCATCCCATGGAAAGTTGGCAGAAGGGGAACAAGATATGGTCTGATCACTAGCTGCTCTGTAGGGGGCACTATACATGATGGTGCACTCATACGAGGTGGATGCATACGATCCCTCATTGATCCGAATTCATTGGGATTATCTTGACGACCTTGGTGACTATGCTTGATCTTCGGGTGTAGGTTCCATGATATTCAAGACTACTTCCAATTCTCTTCCTTGAGGTGTATCACACTTAACAAGTCTTCCTCCACTGTCTCGTATCCACTTTGGCATACACAACTAGTATTCAGCTGCAACAAAAAGATTGAAAACAAAAGACAATACAAGAAACAGGGCTACTACAACAAAATTAAACTAGGCTTATTTTAAAAAGATAACTTAAATTATAAAGAAAGAATAAAAATTAGTAAAATGAAAGAAACTTTACCAACTTGTGATGAAAATCACAAGTACTCAACAATGGTATCACTACAAACTTAACACTCGTATCCCCGGCAACGACGCCATTTGATTCGTGCCCAATTGGTGTCTCAGCTGATTCGGGTTCAGCTGGTGCTCCTTGGTTAAGGGACTAATCAACAAAATTTATACCTATAACACCATACACTAGGGTAGCAAATAAAAAGCTACTATAGTATAGTGGCTCTAGGATCGTCCACTGGGACAGAGTGACAAGATATCAATGATACCAATTCCAAGTGAATTGGTCTTGTTTCATTTCATGGTTAACTTAAGAAGTAAAACACAAACTTTGGTTGGTGATGATTTAGACTTAAACTAATTAACTTAACTGAAGTTTGGAATAACTTAGGAAGAAAAACATTCCTTGAAGAATTAGGTTCACTGGGGTGGTTCCTCATGCAAAATACATAGCTCCGGTCAGATGGTTCCTTTCCTCAAGTTAGAGATTCAACGTTTAGTTAATTCTCTAGCTGGTGTGGTACAGATTCATCCTTCAATTGGATTTCACTTTAATTTTCTCACTGATGCATCTTGCAATGGTTTAAGCCTCTCACTAAGCCTTAACCATTCAAGGTGATCCTTAACCTTGGATTACCCGTCAAAAGCTCGCAAGAGATAACTAATGGATGCCTCCTAGGAGTCCAAAAGCTTATCAAGTGTTGGCTATTCTAGAAAATCCTACCCTGAAGTCACCTACCAGAGGCTCGCACGGGGTAAACTAGTGCATTTCCATGGTGGGAAATCACTTGCCTTACCAAGTGTTGGCCCAGGTGACTCCCGGGTGTTTTAAGTTAACTAAAAACATTGAAATCACTAAAGGATTTCACTTCCTCTTCATTACTAACTAAAACCACAAAGTTTTGCATTCTTGCACTTGGAACCTCCCCCGGCTACCTTAGCTCCAAGGAATTAGAGGTTTAGTTACTCATTCTCTGGGGAAAACTCCTCAGAGAATTCATAACTTAGTAAAAAATAAGAAATACGAAGTGAGAAGGTAAGGTAGTAGAAGGAAAATGAACTTTACTTGCTTACCAAACTCTTACAGAAGGAACTCCTCTCTGGAACAGGCTCCCGAGAGGAATATATATGAACATAATATAAAACTAATTGTTACAAAGATATTTAGTCTTTTTATTAACTTAAAAGCTAAGGAATCTTGTAATTGGAGGCTTACAAGGAGTATTTTGGGATTTAGACAACAAAAATCTAATGGAAAATATCTCCCAATGTCGGTAGCAACTGTCGGAAGTCTTCAGGAAGCATTTCGCAAGAGGAAAATGGTTGTTGCGAAATTTCGCACACACCCAAGAGGGCTGCGAAATATTTTCGCAACACCAAGCCATCACTGAAGGCTTGCGAAGTTGGCTTCCATCTTGATGTTCCAAGCTTCCCTCTCGCGGCATAAATCAGGCATCGTCATAAGGAGAAACACTCTACTGTACAAAAGTGTTGCGAAATCACTTCGCAACAAAAGGCTGATTTCGCAGCACTTTTGAGTGATCTGCTTGTAACAGCTGCAACTTCCTCATTTCAACTCCAAATTGCACACCGTTTGAAGCATTGGATTGTTGACTTCCAGAGCTTTGAAATGGTATATAGCATGCATCATTTGGACTTCAGGAAGTGCCCCAAAAGTGGCTGTTGTGACTGTCATCAAGAATATGCTCCATGGCTGATCCTCTTTGCTTTCTCTCCTTGCAATCCGGATTTACTCTTGGCAAATGACTTCTAAGCTTTGCCCAAGATTCCTCATAGCTCTCCTCAATCTTGATTTGCTTTGGTGATCAAAATACTAACAAAAACACCAAAACTTGCACAAAATGAGTAAAATTGCTTTCAAGGACCCTTAACATGCCAATTGAGTTAAAAGGCCTAAACTACTACTCAAAAGTGGTTAAAAGGATTGATTATAGGCTAATCAAATTGCACTTTTTGAGTAGTAATCACCTATTCCATCTTAGTGTCCGTCCGCCTCAACGTCTATACAAAGGATTACGTATGGGAAATATTGAAACCGTCCTGTCCAGTAGTATTGCTGCTGTCTTTTTTTGCAGCTTTTGTTGTTCTTTGGAACTATGTGGTATGGTTCAAACAACTACCCCGATCGAATTATTTGGTCCCACTCGTTATCAATGGGATCGAGGATACTTCCAACAAGAAATATATTGAAGAGTTGGTGCTGGGCTAGCCGAAAATCAAAGTTTATCAGAAGCTTAGTCTAAAATTCCTGAAAAATTAGCCTTTTATGATTACATCGGCAATAATCCGGCAAAAGGGGGATTATTCAGAGCGGGTTCAATGGACAATGGGGATGGAATAGCTGTTGGATGGTTAGGACACCCTATCTTTAGAGATAAAGAAGGTCGTGAACTTTTTGTACGTCGTATGCCTACCTTTTTTGAAACATTTCCAGTAAGTAACTACCAGAATAATTCAACACCTACTATATATGCTCTAGTAAGTATTTTTCAATCTCCTTCCACAACTAACTTGTGGCATAAACAATTGGGGTACCCTTCCTTACAAGTTGTAAAGAGTGTCCTTGATAGTTGTAATATCCTCTTCCCTAAGAATAAAGAACAAATTGTTTGTACAACTTGTTAACTAGGCAAAAGCCACCACGTTTCCTTTCAACCCATCAACAACTACATCTGCAATACCTTTAGAATTGGTTGATGCTAACATTTGGGGTCCTACTCGTTATCACTCATCCACATGCTATAGCTATTACATAAGCTTTGTGGATATATAGTTTTAGTCATTATAAATGGATTTATCTACTAAAGGCAAAATTTGAAACTCTCTCTACTTTTACCAAGTTTAAACGATAGGTTAAACTACAATTTGGGCACTAAATTAAATTGTTTCAAATAGATTATGGGGGTGAGTCCAAAGATTTTATTCCATTTTCAATCTTGTGGTATTCTAATTTAGAATTCATGTCTCCACACATATGAGGAAAATTGGGTTGTTGAACACAAACATAAGCATATAATGGAAATGGGACTCACCTTACTAGCACAAGCAAGTCTTCCACTAAAATTTTGGGATTATTCATTCCTTACCTTATTAACATTCACCTTTTGAGGTTTTATTTAAACAAAAACCTTACTATCACTCTTTGAGAGTTTTTTATTGTTGGTGTTATACCCACACTAGACCTTATAATAGGCATAAACTTGAGTATTAAACTATTCCATGTATCTTCTTAGGGTACTTTGATCATCATAAAAGTTTCAAATGTCTTGCCTCTAATGGACGCCTTTATGCTGCTCAAAATGTTATATTTGATGAATTTGTTTTTCCATAAGCCATGATATCTCAAACACAAAACAAAGCTACTCAAAGAACCCTCTAACCTATCACTACACCATTGGTTATTACTCATGCTCCTATTATTTCATCAGAACACACAACCTTTAGATTTCATGTCACTTGAGTAAAGTCCTAATAGAAGAACATTAGAATCTCTTCCATTAGTTATTCTGGTTTGTTTACAACCTCAAAATGAAACCAATGTCAAAACATGGAATATCCAAGCCTAAAGCCTTTATTTGTGAATAGAAGCCCAAGATTCCAAAATTGTTGCTAGTGAACCTCATACTCTATAAGAAGTTCTATCTAAGCAAGTGGAAAGATGCAATAGATGAGGAATATCAAGCATTATGTTCAAATCACACCTGATCACTTGTTTCACCACCAGAAAATCAAAAAGTTGTGGGATGCAAAAGGGTATTTAAACTGAAAAGAAATATAGATGGTTTAGTTCAGCGATGTAAGGCAAGATTGGTGGTTAAAGGCTTTCACCAAGTTCCAAGATTTGATTTCACTAATACATTTAGTCTAGTAATCAAGCTAACAACTATATGACTTATACTCTCCATTGCTCCTACACAAAAATAGGAACTAAGGCAACTAGATTTTAATAATGCCCTTTTCAATGGTGTTCTAAAAAAGAAAATCTTCATGGAAAAACCCTCAAGATTTATCAATCAAGGTAATTCTCATATGGTTTGTGAACTACATAAAGCTTTGTATGGCTTGAAAAGCTTTATGATGTATTGGCTAATTTAGGCTTTGAGTTCTTTAGAGTAGACTCTTCTTTGTTTACAAAATTGGTGTGTGTAGACTCAACTTTTGTACTTGTTTATATGAATGATGTAATCATCCTTGGGAGTCCTTCACAAATTGAGGAGGTAATCAAGAAACCAAATGCATTCTTTTTTATCTAAAGTATCTTAGTAAACTCCATTATTTTTTTTGGGAAAAGAAGTGACCTAAACAAAACAAGCCATGATTTTTTCACAAAAAAAATATATCAAAGATCTAATTCAAAGGGCTAAAATGGATGAAGTAGTCTTTACCTATTCCATTAGTTAGTGGGATACAACTTTTAGCATTTATAGGTAGGGGTCTCCAACGGGCGGGCCGGGCCGTAAATAGGAGGCCCGCGGCCCAGCTCGGGCCGGGCCTATGGGCCCGTTGACTGGTCAACGGGCCGGGCCGGGCCGGGCCAGGGAAAAATCTTCGGCCCGCGGCCCGGCCTATGAGCCCGCGGGCTAGCGGGCTGGGGGCGGGCTAGGCGGGCCGGGCCGGCGGGCCAAGCCTTGGGCTTTTTTAAATAAGCCAAAATGGCTTTAGAAAGGAAGGGAGAGGGGGGGATTCGAACCCCTCCCCTCATGGTTTCATGTAAAGGCTCTAACCAACTGAGCCACATTTCTTTTGTGTTAAATGTTAGAGTTAGTTATATATATATAAAATAAAGTATATTATTTTTAAAAAAAAAATTAAAGGCTCCAACGGTCATGTGACCGTTGGAGCTCCAGCCATGCTCCCAACTGCCATGTGACCGTTGGGCAACGGTCACATGGCCAATTTTTTTTTTTTTTTTTTTTTTTTTTAAAAAAAAAAAAACCTTCCTATAAATACATCTTCTCCCTTTTCATTTTTTCATCAAATTCTCTCTATTTCTCTCTCTATTTCTCTCACATTCTACAATATTTCAACTTCTTTTATTTTTTCCTCAAATTATACAATATTGTTGGTGGTGCAAAACAAGCATTGGTGGCTCCAAGAGTTCAAATTTGCTAGGAATTTCTGCATCGGTTCTCTAATTGAGTAACATACTTCACCCCTACTACTTTATTTTTTTGTTACATTTTTTTTATATTTATTACTTTATTATTTTTGGCATAATATTTTATCAATAATTATAATATGACAAGTGTTTCTTCTTCATCTAGTCCATGTGATGAAATATCATCAAATAAAAAATTTACTTCAAATATATGGAATTTTTTTGATAGAGTAGAAATAATTTTAGAAAATAATAAAAAAGAAATAAAAGCAAAATGTAAAATTTGTAATAAATTTCTTACTTTGGTGGCTCAAATGCGAGGCACAAGTCATTTAAAAAGACATTACGAAAATTGTAAAACTAAAAATAATGTAGATATTAGAAATTATATGCAATTAGGTAAAAATGAAAGTGGAAATTTAAAAACATTTTCTTATGATGAATCTAAGCTGTCGTGAAGAAATGATTGATTATATAATAAGAGCGAGAACAACCTTTCAACATGATGGAAACTCATGATTTTGTAGGAACAATTCAACGAGGTATTAATCCTCAATTTAAAGGTTGGTCTGGAAATACGATTAAAAGAGATATTATGAAAAAAATTTATACACAAAAAGAAATTTTAAAAATTTTTTTTGCAAATTTTGAAGGAAATATTTGTTTAACATCTGATATTTTGGACATCTTTAACTCACACTGGTTTTTTATGTATAATTGCTCACTACATTGATAATGAATGGAAATTAAATAAAATAATAATTTCATTTAAATTAATAAATGCTCCACATAGTGGTAAAAATATAGCAATTAATAAATGAAGAAATTATAAATTTAGGCCTTCGTGATAAAATATTGTGATAACATTAGATAATCTTTGCTAATAATGATGCAACAATAAATAGACTAAAACTATATTGGCAAGTAAAAGAAGATCATGCTAAAATATTTCATGTGCGTTGTTGTGCACATATTTTAAATTTAATTGTAAAGGATGGATTAAAAAATGTTGATAGTACATTGGAAAAAATTAGAGGCATTGCATATAGTATTAATAGTTCTCAAGCAAAACATGAATTATTTTTTTATTGTTGCAAAATGTTAAATATGAAAAGAAAAAATATAAATTTGGATATGGCCATTAGATGGAATTCCACATATAAACTTTTACAAAATATTACAAAATATAGAAAAGTAGTCGAATTATATGAAATACAATTAATTAACAATGATTGTGAAGCGAGATATTTATGCATTAAGTGATTATGATTGGCATGTTGCGGATCTTTTAAGAGATCTTTTTGAAATTTTTGATACTTCAACAAACATTTTTTGTGGTGTATATTATCCAACTTCAAATCGAGTTATTATGCAAATAACTAATATTTTTATTGTACTTCAAAAATATTTAAGTTTTGAAATATTTAATGATACAATATTTGCAATGATAGAAAAATTTAGAAAATATTGGGGAGAAATACCTTTAATTTTTTATATTGCTTTAATTGTGGACCCTAGATTGAAATTTGAAGCTTTGGATGAATGGTTAACAATTATTTATTTTAATGACCAAATAAAAATTGAAGAAATTAAAAATGAAATAAATTCATTATAATATAATTTATATAACTATTATAAAGAAAAATATGGTAATGATTTTAATACTAATAAATTACCACCTACATCTACAAACTCCTCATCTTTTTATAAAGGAGCTCTAGAAATGTTGAAAAGTCGAAAAAGACAACAAATAGTTCTCCAAATAATACATCTGATTTAGATAAATATCTTAATACTGATATAATTCCATTTGAAGATCAAGAAGATTTTGATATTTTAATATGGTGGAAATCACATCAACACAAATATCTTGTGCTTTCTATAATTGCTCGTGATGTACTAACAGTTCTGTGAGTACAGTTGCATCGAAGTTGCTTTTAGTGCGAGGTGGAAGAGTTATTAGTAAAAAAGCGATGCAACTTAGCGCAGGACGTTATTGAAGCGAGGATATGTGTAAAAGATTGGGAAATTGCAGAAAAAAAGGATGTACGATTCCATTCGAGAAACAGAGATGCTTGTCGATATGGAATCTTTAAAACTATCAAGATCTTCATGGATGCATGATAGTTCGCCATCACCGCTTGAAAATAATGACTAAATGTATATTATATTTTTATTTTTATTTTTTGTGGTTGAAAAATACGAGATGATTGACAAATAAATAGGTGCCAACCTAGTTGGGATGTATTTATTTTGTAGTGATGTAAACTTTTCCCACATTTTTAAATGTAATTATACATTCAATGAATAAAATTTTGAAATGAATATTTTTTTTAATACTTTTTATTTTTGTAGTTTTTTTTTTTTGGATGTATTTATTTTGTAGTGATGTAAACTTTTCCCACATTTTTAAATGTAATTATACATTCAATGAATAAAATTTTGAAATGAATATTTTTTTTAATACTTTTTATTTTTGTAGTTTTTTTTTTTAAAGAGGCGGGCCTACAGGCCGGGCCTAAGGGCGGGCCTACGGGCCGGGCCTAAGGGCGGGCCTACGGGCCGGGCCTAAGGGCGGGCCTACGGGCCGGGCCAGGCCTAAATTTAGGCCCGCGGCCCGGCCCGCCCATAAACGGGCTCGGGCCCGGCGGGCTTGGGCCGGGCCTAAAGCGGGCCGCGGGCCGCGGGCTTTTGGAGACCCCTATTTATAGGTGATATATTTAGCAATTTCAAGCTCTATAGAAGTATTGTAGGAGCCTTATATATGTAAGTAACTATAGTGAACCTAAAATTAATTACCTTTACAATGAATTGTGTTTGTCAATTTATGCAATGTCACCTTGAATCTCATTAGAAATTTGTAGAACACATACTTTGCTACCTAAAGGGAACAGTTGAATGTGGTATTTGATTCAAGCAAGCTAAGTACATCACTCTTGAAGCCTTTTTATATGCAGATTGGGCATCCGACCTAGATGATAGAAAACCTACGACTAGATATAGTATATACTTTGGTTCAAATCTAATAATTTGGAGTGCCAAGAAACAAATCATAGTTTCCAGATCATCTATCAAAGTAGAATTTAGGAGTTTAGCAAGTGTTGCTACAAAAGTCACATGGGTTCACTAAGAGACAAACTCACTATTGTTAAACATCCATCAAGTTAGAGAGGGCATGTTAACAACTAATTAAGTTGCTTCAAGGTGTTCCTAGTTAGTTAATAGGAGTTCATTTTTAAAATAACTAAGTTTGTTATTCCTTCTATTAGACATATAAACAACTATATATAAAATTAAATTCAAATAAGAAGAAACAAAGCTTTAGCTTATTTTATTTTTATCTCTCTTTATGGTTTCCTTTCCTTATTAGTTTTCTTATTAATACCATGAGGACTTTTATAACTTTTGAATACATTGAATTTTGAGAAGGATAACATATATCCTATTTCATGTATCCAAAATATATCTCTTTCATGTCCTGGATTCTTTGTTTCTTTGTTTAGTTTTTCTTTTCCTTTTTTTTTCTTAAGAAAAGAAAAACCAACTTATAGAATTACCAAAATATCCTCATTTTTTACCTCCCTCCATCCGCCCAAGGTCTAATCCTAAGCCATTTTCCTTCGTCCTCTCATTTCCTTTCTTTCCCCTCATTGTTTCATCTTCTTTTCCCTTCCAACTTGTTAGAAGTTATTAATATATTTAGTTACTATATATTTATTATTTAATCACTATATCTCTTATTTATTTAGTTGCTATATTAGAATTATTTTCTTTCTTTTTAGACATAAGGATAAATTAGTCTCTATTTTCTTTATTAGGCATATTTAAATTCTAATAGTGTTATACCTATTTTCAAGAGAATTCATAATGAGAAATCCTATATTTTCTTTTCTCTTTTTTTTTTTTTTTCTCTTTTTTGGATTTCAACATGGTATCAAAGTAAAATTGATCTTTAATGGGACTTTTTATTTATGATCTCATGGAAAAGAGTTTAATCTCATACACTGCTTTTATATTTATTTGATCATGGAATTCATTTTTTGTAGTATATGATTATAGGATATTGGAATGAGTGATCGCAACATTCTTTTCCTATTTGATCTTGGTATTTCATTTCATATTCGTTTTCTTTGGTTCATATCCGTTTTCTCTTATTTGGTGATTATTTGTTATTTATTCATCATGACTGGTGAACAAGATGATTCCCTTCAATATATTAATGTGAGATTGGATGAAAAAAAAAAAATTATTCGTGTTGAAGTGTGTGATGAAGTTTTCTAAAGGGCAAAAAAGATGCGCGGTTATATTATTAAAACTTATGCAAACCTATGAATGAAAAGGATAAAAAATTATGTAGAACGAGTTAGATGTTTGAGAAGTAAGCAATTTGAAAATTATCACTTGGATCAACAACTCCATTGATAATTTGCTAGACATATAATTGGTGAAGTATGAAATTGTCAAGAAAATCTAGGAACATTTGGAAAGATTGCATAAAATTTCCAAGGAGATCTAAGAACAATTGAAAATATTATATACGCAATCTAATTTTGCATTCCTTGTATTTGTTTGTTAGATATGAATTCAAATTTTGTTTGACTTTGTTTGTTGGATATCAATAAAAATTATGTTTGTATCTCCTTTTTCTATGTCATTGGATATAAATCCAAATTCTATTTGTCTCTAGCTATTGGATATGAATCCAAATTTTGTCTATCTTTCCTTCTTTTATGTTGTTAGATATGAATTCAAGTTTTTTTATCTTTCTTTTTTTCTATAGTTTTGTGTTTGCTTCTATCTCTTTTCCTTAATCCTTCATTCCTTGATAGTTTTGTATCTATTTTTTTTTTCTTCTATCTCCTTGATAGTTTTAGTTTTATATCTTCTACTACTTCTTCTTTAAGCATACACCTTTTCTATTCCTACTAAGTTTTATAATGTCTCCAAGTCTGAATTTGTTTATATTAATTATTTAGATATTGATACTTTGGTTTTTGATTGTCATGCTCCTTCCTTTCCTCCTACAACTACTCTTATAAATTGTTCTTGACCCTCTTTGGTAGTAGACTATGATCGAGGAACTTTTTGCTTCATATAAGACTGATACTTGGTATTTGGTACTTCGATTAAACGGTATAAAGCTCAATTGGTTGCTAAGGGATTTTCTCAATAATATATTTGCAAAGTTGTTTACCAAGTCATTCATGCTTTCGAGTTTTTGATTTTCGGTTGGCTGATTCTTGATGCTTCCCGTAGCCACATCGTGAGTTTCTAGAGATGTTAAAACTTATTAATATATATTTATTATTTAATTATTATATCTCTTATTCATTTACTTATTTTATTAGAATTATGTTCTTTCTTTTTAAAAGTAAAGGTAAATTAATCTTTATTTTTTTATTAGTCCTATTTAAATTTTAATAGTATTGTACCTATTTTCAAGAGAATTTACAATGAAAAATCCAATTTTTTCTCTCTTTTTCTCTTTAAATCTTTTTTGGATTTCTACACAACTTTCATCCTCATCTTTAAATTTAAATTTAATAAAATAAAATAAAGGAAATTTTGTAGTATCCATGGCAGCATGACCATGGTAGTGCTGCAGTCATGCACCATGACCATGGTGACCATTGTGGCCATGATACCACGGTAACTACTCTCTACGATTATGGTGTGATCACCATGGCGCTATCTCTCTCTTTTTCTCCCTCCCTTTGTTTTTTTTTTTTTTTCCTTTTTTGTGGGAGTGTGGAGTGTTGGGAGAAAGACAACGAAGTAGGAAGGGTAAGAATAGATGAAAATTGGTTAAGTTTGATATTTGGGTGGCTAGGAATGCAGGATTATGGTGTGGCCACAATGGCTCTCTCTCTCTCTCTCTCTCTTTGGTTTTTTTAGCAAGAGTGCAACAAAGTCCGAAGGGTAAGAATTGATGAAAATTGGTTAGGTTTGATATTTAGGTGGATAAGGATGGAGGATTGTGGTGTGGCCACCATAGTGCTCTCTCTCTCTCTCTCTCTCTCTCTTTGTTTTGGTTTTGTTTGTTCTTTTGTTTGTTTGTCTTTTTATTTATTTATTTTTATTTAGGAGTGGGGAGTGTTGGGAGGAAGACAACGAAGTAGGAAGTGTAATAATAGATGAAAATTGGTTAGGTTTGATATTTGGCTGGCTAGGGATGGAAGATTATGGTGTGACGACCATGACTCTTTCTTTGTTTTTTTTGTTTTTTTGTTTTTTTTTTGTTGGAGTGGAGAGTGTTGGGAGGAAGACTATGAAGTGGGAAGGGTAAGAATAGATGAAAATTGGTTAGTTTTGATATTTGGGTAACTAGTGATGGAAGATTATGGTGTGGCCACCACGACTCTTTTTTTTTTTTTTTGGTGGGAGTGGGGAGTGTAGGGAGGAAGACAACGAAGTAGGAAGATTAAGAATAGATGAAAATTGGTTAGGTTTGATATTTGGGTGGCACCATGGCTCTCTCTTTGTTTTTTATTTTTTTATTTTTTTATTTTTTTATTTTTATGGGAGTGGAGAGTGTTGGGAGGAAGACAACAAAGTAGAAAAGGTAAGAATAAATGAAAATTAGTTAGTTTTGATATTTGGGTGACCAAGGATGGAAGTAAAAGATGAGTACATTTCCATAAATTCAAGTATCCATTTTTGTTTTAAAAACATTAAGGAAAGGCGGGATATAAAAAGGGATTTCTTAAAGTGCCTACATATATAATTACCTTGTCATTATTCGATCATTTGAAAGTTTTGCTGTCATACCTCTACGATCCATCCAACAATATCAATAAGACTTTGCTTTTTAATGAGAATTTAAATATTCCCTTAGTTTGGCCGCTTAGAATTAGGGTGAAACCTTTTAGTATTAATTTGGAAAACGAGCCAGTATGAAGCTTTGAATACAAAATACTCATTTTCCCTTCAATTTTTTATTTTTTTTTTGGAATTTTCTTGAAGTTTGTCTTTGTACCAACTTAGACCATGTATGACACCAAAACACGTAGAGCCTTGTTTTGCTTGGGTATATATAATAGTAAAAGATAATATCTATATATAATATTTGATAAAAAAAAAAGTGTATAAAATTTTAATTATTTTAAATATATTTATGAAGTTTAAATTTTATAAACTTTGGTTCCCATTTTGTGATTTTCCTTTCTTTTTTGTTTTTTTTTTCAATAAGTGAGTGAAAACATACTTTTCAAAATTTTAAAAAAATAAAAATTGAAGACCCAAATTTATTGACAATGCTATATAACCCTTAGTGGAGAAGAGTTTGGCCTGAGTTCAAACACCACCCAAAAAATTGGGCTATTGGTGGACACAACCGCCGCTGATTTACAATCATTTTGGATACTGTATATGGTAGGCTATGCTCAAGACTGGGTTTATATTTTTTTTCACGTGCATAGAAAAAGATCGCTTTAGATCCCAAAAAAAAAAACAAAGGGAAAAAAGAAGTGCAAAAAAAAATATATCGTAGGTGCACATGTAAATATATAATAATAGCTAGCCAAATATTTCCTATAAATGGAACCCACTTATATCAGTCGTTGGAAAGTTGTTAACCTTAGCTGTTTAAAGAACCAAATTATATATAGCTTCTAGAGAATTAATCCATACACGTCACCACCACCATCCTTGTAAATACTAATCAAATCCTTAAAGAATCTGACTTTCCATACATAACATAATATAATATATAAACTCTTCTTAATTACTATAACAACTATCACTGCTATTCATGTATAGCAGTTGATAGCTTTATATATCTATTGGTAATAATCACATGGGACAATTGTGTTTTGGATCCAGTTGGATTCAAAAATTAAGTTTTGGCCCATATAAGTTCATTGTTTAAGCTTAAGACTAGAGGAAGTGTGAACATTGAGAAAAATGATATGAATTTTTTTATTTTTTAGAAATAAAATTTGCTCACTATGAAAAAAAAAAGTAGAAACATATTAATTTATATTTTATTCTTTTGTAAACCTTAATAAAATTTAATATAATTTAGTGATTTGGAAAAAAACACATCATTTTAAAATAAAAATAAATTATTATTATTATTATTTAAAAATCAAACATCTTGGAAAATATATATTTTTAAAATTGTGTATATAAAAATTAACTAAAAATATGTCAAATTTATTTTTTTTAAATGATATATTTTTATAATAATTTTTTTTTAAATTTAGTTTTCTAAAAATAATAAATTTTTAGAATAATTATTAAAAAAAGATTTAACATAAAAAAATTTGTGAAATATTGTGATAGAAAATAGTTTTAAAGGGTATATTGGTCTCTTCATATTTTATATCCTCCCCATCAATTATGCGATTTATATAGATCAAAACTTAATTTTTGGGTCCCATGGATTAAAAGGCAGTTGTCCTTGATCACATTACTAGTTATGATGAGAGTGATTTCAGTAGAGAGAAGTTGGACCGCACATTAGATAGCCTCATAAGTCGCTTTTCCTCATCAATGCACGATGCCCACTGGAAAAGTGGCATATCCAGAAGAATTATGTCAAATTTAGCAATCATTTTGGTGTAGAAACTGTCATTCGATCTTATGAAATCTGATTTTTGTCATTTCTTTTTGGAAAGTCGATCGATTCCTTCTAGTCCTTGGGGTTCCAGCAAAGATGTGTATTAGGCCAATCAATTTTATTCTTTTAATGAGTTGGGCACAATGAAAATAATGGGAATTCAGTTAGAAACTTAGATCTGTAAGCTCTATTGCTCCCAGCTTTTCTTTGTAATGGAACAAGACAGGTTATTCAAGAAAAGATGAAATCAAAAGTGGTGAGGGTGATGATTATCATCAGTATAATAATGAGAAGATATTTGCAAGCATTTCCTCTGAACGTGGCCAATCTACAAGAATGATGTCAACCATGTGGCTGACTATCTCCAAAGCAAACAATTGTGACTTTTAAAAACTAATTGGGCATCTCCTAAAAAATATAGCCTATCACAAGAACAATATTTCAAATTTGTGGCTAACTTGAATGCAAAAAATTGAGATCATTTGTGAACCCCAAGATACTTAGAAATTTTCAACTTCCTTGATCTAGCAAAGTCTACCCTTACAAATGGATTGTCATTTTATATATTTTCTCACCTTTATAAAGGCGTTGCTACCAAGCATTAAGGAGGGCCTAAGAAAGTTGGAGAAAGCTGTATACAGAAGTGAAGAAGCCCATTTGATGCCTGGGAAGCATTTCTAGGAATGTTGATAAATGAAAGGGAAACAAACGAGGACTATTGTTTAAGAGAAGTAGGTGAAACTCAACGGCTTCCTTTGGGCAATCGTTATAAAAGTACAGCTAAAAGAGTCTTGGTTAGAATGACACACTAAGCCAGAGTGGTCCTGGAGAATCATTAGTCTTGGTTAGAATGACACACTAAGCCAGAGTGGTCCTGGAGAATCATTTTGTGGTCCTTGTTCTACAAAAGCAACTTCCACTGTTGAGACACTTGAATATGAGAAAGGAAAGAGAAAGCAAAATCCACTCAAAACTCACAAGCATGTGTCTTTGTGTATTTATGGGGTCCTTTTATGAGCATATGAATTATAGGTATGTATTGGGACACTTTTAAAAGCATGAAACCAACATTGAACCCTTCACGGATAATGTTATTGCTTGTTACCTATAATTCATGATGATATTTTCTAATATATGAACCTAATAAACCATGGATACCGTCAAATTAAATGCACTCATCAATGATGTTTCAGACTATTCAATTTTACCCTAGCTATTAGCTTTTCTTTTTTAAGAGGCAAGACCGATAATATATGTTCATTTTTTATTTTGTCCCTTTTTTCTTTGGATGAAAATTTAGAGCGTCTTTAGTGGAGATAACATTTCTAATATTTCAAAAATAAAAATTTTCAAGGGTTATAAAAATTAAAAATATTTCTTATAATTACTACCAAACACAATCTTAATATCATATTATATGAGTAGTCAGAATATATTTAGTACAATTATTGTACTAAATATATTTTGAAAGTATTTCTAACCTTTTGATATAATAACTAATGGACTTACATGAATAAAAGGTCTGAGTGAGAATTAAAATGGGCTACTTTTGTATGTCTTATATACTTGGTACAATTATTTTATACCTTCGGTGCAAATATCTTGTACATAATATGAAAATGTAAACAAATTCAAGATAAAATACTATTCACAATATACGACATCTAATCAAGTTTCATGGACGAAATGCCCAATTGTATGACTCAAAATAGGCTACCTTGTATAATCAATGTAGTTGCCTTGTATTAATATAAAAGCTTAGTACAAATATTTATATTTAACTTTAAACATAAGAAATAATATGACTTAATATATAAAATACATTGATTAATAAATGATAAGTATTAAACTTTCATAAACCACTCATATTTTATTTTAATTTTTATTAATTGTGACGCTATTTGTATTTTATTTGAGGTATTAGTAATTGTGATATCTTATGTGAGAGATAATCATTAAATAAAAAGTTTATATTTAGTTATTTGAAAAAATATAATTTACTATATATATTATTTCATTCTTTGAAATTTCTTATTAAAAAGTTACTAAAATTATTGAGCATTTTTTTTTTGTAAAATTTTTTGCAATTTTTTTTTATACTTTTTTGATAAATTCCTTTGTGTTATGATACAAAATTTTGTAGATGTCACCATTTCTCATAATAAACCTTTTAGTTAATTAATTATGTAACCTTCAGGACTACCAGAAATATATTTACTATAGTAATTATAATTATAATCTTATAAATAAGAATAAGGTTATTAGAAATAATAACTTGGCGTTATTGAGATGTACAATACAAAATCTTATATTATTTTATAATTTTTATTTTCCTTTACTTTATTTTATATACACCATTTGAATTATGATGATTTTCTCATGTTCAGAAGCTATATAAGCCATATTTTATATAATCAAGTTAAAATCATACAATCATTGTTATTTTAATTTTGTATAATCAAAATCTATACATACAAAATTTATATCCAAAAGCTACGAAGACAATTTCTATTAATAATTATTTATAATGGAACATATATTGACAATTATTTTATAGTAGAACATATGCGGATAATTTCTAATTTTATTGTATAACTAGAAGTGGTACCAAAAAAAAAAAAAGAAATTATCAATCAATAAAAGGCTAGACAATTTCCAATTCTATGGTATAATAAATAATTAACAATTTTCTAATTATGGCTCTCATAGTATGATGCAATGCTATTTTTTTCATTTTGTTATAATAAAATTACTCATAACCAGAACTAATATAAAATATTCTTTTTTTTATTATTTAGTTAATGTTTTCTAATTATTATGTTAGTTACTAATTTTATAGTAATTATTTCACCTTATGATGATATGAAATATATTTCTCATAGCTAGAAGCTATGTAGAAAAAACAATATTTATTTAATTATATTGCATAGCTTCTAAGTATGTAGATAAGGAAAGTATATATATATATATATACTTATATTCTTATGACTCAAAAAAAAAAGAAAAAAAAAACAATTATGTAGCATACTTTCATAGCTTAAAAATAAATATTTCCTATAAATGGGAATTATAGAAAGATTATTATTTTATATGTCATTATAGATAATTGCCATATAGAAAAGTTAATTTTATAATCTCTCATGACCGAAAGCCACATAGAAAATTTATGGCCTACACTGATATATGTGAAAAAATAAAATAAAAAATGTGAATGGCTAAAAATTATATATGTAAGTATTAAAATATAAAATTATTCATAACATGAAGTTATGAAAATGAGAACATCAACACTTTGTTTAAAATCTATGTTAAGATTATAATTTATCATAACTAAACGCTATCCAATTATTTGATTGTTTTTATTTTTTAACCATTATTAGTTAACAGTATAAAATTATTTTCACTTATAGCCAAAAGCTATAAGAATTTTATTTTGTTTTTATTACTTGAAGTTATGACGGAATTCCATGAATATTTAGCCTAGAATAGTTGATAATTATGTTATTAGTAACATAAAATTATAAAAAACGACACTTTGTATTGAAATAGAGTCCTTAACATGATATAATAATAAATAGATTATTTTGATTCTTCTTTCTTCATCCATTTATGCATTATATATATATTGAGAATTTAGGTCCGATATCTCTTACATTATATATAATTTGGGTGCATTATAAGTTACATAGAAGATCCAAGTAATGAGTTCTTTGTAAGTAAATGATTTGTTCATAATTGGTTCATGAATATAGGTAATTCATTTGAAGTTTGAGTGCACTACTTCCTAATAAAATGAATGACTAGTTTTGGTTATCGAGATGAGGTTGTCATGGTGAGTGCACTAATTTGCATAGTCTTACACATTGATATGACCAATGGTGAATCATACCACTTGCCATCAGGTAGTCGTGACTTCACTAAGCTACATACTACATGGGATTCTCAACCTAGATAGGGTATTAAGTTTGGCCTAAAGTTTTTAGTGGCTTTAACTTATAGGTGAGACCCTAAGGTTACACTTAGTTGACGAGATAGGATAGGATATGATATACATACATAAATATATATATATATATATATCTGAAGATATCATATCATGTAGGATATAAAATACATATCATAAGATATAATATCTAATGAAATATGTTATATTATATTATATTTATATTTAATTTTTTATTTGAATAAAAAATGGAATATATATATATATATATATATATATATATATTAATTTAAAAGTTTAAATGAAAATTATATCACATTCCAATATTTTCTATTTAAAAAAAATGAAATTTTGCTTATGTTCAACAATATTGATGATTAAAATATTTAGACTATATAAATAAAAAATTTATATTAAGTTATTTAATATATAAAAATAATTTATATATATATATATATATATATATATTAAATAATACATATATTAATATTATTTTATAATATATTTTATTAATATTTTTTAGTTTTTCTTTTTTAACCATAAATTTAATTTATAATAAAAAAAAATTATTTTGCAAAATGAGTATATAAGAAATAAAAAAAAATCATAGAAAATGAAATAAATTTATGATACATGGGATATATATATCTCATATTTTAGCATATGATTGACATATCACATGCCAAATGAATATAAGAAAGAGGATAAATAATATATCCCACCACATATCCTATCTCATGTTTGGTTAAATATAAGATAAGATAAGTGATGTGATAACTTATCCTATCCCATCATTAACCAAACATGGGAGAGGACATATATCCCCTCTCTTATCCTATCCCATGCTATATCCAATAAACCAAACATGACTTAAGGTGGTCATATATTCTCTATGGATTAGCTCACTATTGATACAGGTTGATGACAATAGGTATCCTCAATAGAGGCATCATGATATCTCATGGGATTGAGACAGTGTGTCTCCTTAAGTGATCATAAAGATATGTGATCATTCAATTTGTGGTTGTAGAACTAATTCCATCAATGACATATATATGACATATGCTCTTTGTGAGTTAGAGTATGTTATTTGATAACATGATAGGAGGATTTGTATCTCAAGGATTGGAGAAGTAATATTAAAAGGTTGATGACACATACCTCATTAGATTACAAACACCAATTCATAGGGAGTCTTCATATAGTGGATGGTATGTCACAAACCTAAGTTCTTGTATCCTGATGTAATATATATATATATATAGGATAATAGAACACAATTAATTTCTATAGTGGGATGTTGAGTAAACTTTATAATTGGATTCTAGAGGAGCTAGTATTTTTTTTATATGTTCTAATGGTCCCCACTTGAGTTTGTATTCCTTAATGACATTATTTATGAGGTTTATATGAGTTTTTAGTTCACCTATGTGTACATAGGCATTTTGATAAATATTAAGGTTGCACAAGAGTTTGTAAACGACCTCTTTGGATCGAGTTAATTGATTAATGGAAGTCCAATTAGGCTAGTTAATCAATTAAGACCCTTTTTAAGCTAGGTTAAATGACCTAAACCCATGGTGGGCTCAAGCCACTTAAGCCCATGGGAAGCTTATAAATGCCCTTCTTAAGGATTAGGGCTTCAATCTTACTTCCTGCCCACTTAGAGGGAGAGAACTCAGACTTCACTCTCTATGAGATTTTCACCATCTTAGTGTTTAGATTTAGAGAGGAGATATAAGGAAAAAAGCTATTGTGTTTACAAGTTTTGTTTCGTTTTTGGCACATTCACAAACTATTCCATGAAGAACACTATGCTCAGGATTTTTCAGATGCGCGACTCTCTATCAAGGGAGAGCCTTCACTCCGCCTTCGAGGTACTAGGTTAAATGGGTTACCTCAATCCTATCCATTGATGTCTCGGACGGAGATATCCTTGAAAGTAAACCCTCATTCTTGGATGGATGCTTTCTTTATGCTTCCCTTATTATATAACTGTGTTGATCTACCATGCTGCTTTGAACGTCCTTGAATAGGCGCATCCTTTGCTGCCATAGAGTGAAAGACAAGGGCATAGGACACTGGAAGAGATGGCTAAGCTCAAACTTCAAAGGAAGCAAATCAAATAGAGAGGGAGGAAGAATGCAAGCAATGGATATAAGCGTCCTAGCGTAGCGCGAAAAGATTGTACATTAGAATTAGAGCCAGGAATAGAGAGATCCAAGGATTCCTTACACTTTGCATTTTTATCAAATCTAGAAGAATTTTATTTAACTAACTTGCTCTATCAAGGTAAACAATGATGCTTCAGCTCACTACAATGTCATATGGATAATCTATTAAAGAACTAAAAGTTTCTTTATCCATTGATTAGTCTATCTATAACCCTAAAGAGTAGTATAACATGTTATGCAAATTGTTATTTTAATAAAACAATTTTACCATTGTTAATGGGAGGAGAAAGTCAATTCTAGAAGACAAGTTCAAAATTTTGAATATGAATTGATGTTTCTAAAGAACAATTAACCAATACTATAACAAATAAATCTAAAATACACTTGAAGTATGATAAATTAATCTCCTAGTAGGACAATTAGCCACTATAGTGGCAATTAATTAGTCTAAGAAAAGCTTGAAGCATGGAAGACTTGTTAACTTATAACACTTATTACCTACAACAAGAAAGGGTACATAGAAAGACATGCATGCAAAGATTGATGTTCTTAAAGAAGCCATAAAAAATGGCCGATCAATCCAAAATTGATGAATCTATAGCCTCAAAGAGGCATAAAGAAAAAACAAATAGATCATAATGGGTACAAATTAAACATATAGCCCCTAAAGAGACACAAATGCCTCAAAATAGTGACATTACAATAAATCATATTAGACCAAAAAAAAATCGAAATAATATTGTTATAAACAATATTTTCTCTTTCTAAGTAATTTTTCACATCTAAAAAATGATGAGGATACCAAACCATGAAATATGGTAGAATGCTGATACAAAAATGGTTGACCAAAATAGAAAGAAGTAATGTAGGTAGAGCTAAATCTGTTAGTGAAACAAGAAGTATTTGAACCTATAATTTAAGCGCTTGAAGATGTAAACCATGTTATAAATTAATGAACTTGAAGTATTAACAATCATTGGATACCAATGGATTATTATATAAAAGTGTATTTGAGATAAAACAAACATTTTAGCTTAATTTCCTGTAGAGACCTCATATTAACTCTCATAATGATCCAATCAAATGATCAATTATCCCTCAAGGATTTGATCAATACTTTATAATGTAATTATATATATATATATATATATATATATCAAAATCTCTAAAAGATTTAAAATGTCGAAAGTAAATACTTTCTTAAATGATTAAAACATATGAAATAATGATTAAAAATTTCGTATGATATTCTAGATCAAGTCATGATGATCATAGATTTGATCAACTTACATCCTTATATGGATTAAAGTAGTGATTTTTAATTGTTGTAATCTTGTTAGAACTTCTAAAGAGTTCATAAGAAAATAAAAGATATTAGAAATCAAAATTTTATCTTAGTTTGTAGATCAAACATTTTTCAAGGAATGTGTTAGTCTATCATTTGACATGTATAAAGAAAGTCCTAAAGAACTTTCATATGGACAAGTCATACCTACTTAGCTCCCTTTTGATTGTTTGTTTACTTGAAATAAGTGAAGATATTTTTAATCTCAAAGAAGAAAATGAAGTAGTGTTCAGTTCAAAAGTACTATATCTCAATGCAATTGACATATTGGTATATCATATAAATCATACATGATTAATTTGCTAGCAAGATATAGTTCTGACCTCAAAGGCATTAGAACAAAGCTAAACATATACTATAGTATCTTCATAGAAAAACTAACATGGACTACTTGCCTAATGAAAATCAAAATGTCTAATTTGTTAAGAGACCAAGGTATGTAGTTGAAGTTATGTAAAATGATGAAATAGAATTAACCAAGTTTTTCAAATTATCTCTTCTTAAACCATTTGTTTCTAAAAAAAGAATTGAGGAGGCTAGGACAATATTTTTGTCTAAGTGTTTAAATGTCATGTTCCAGGATTGATCCAAATTTTGGTTAAATCAATCTAGGTAATTTTTTTTCTTAACCATTAGATCAAGAGCTTCTTTCTTTTAAACCTAAAATTGCTTCTTGTTTTAGGTAAGACATACAATCACCCTCTTGAGTTCTCTTTATCTTACCCAATTAAGGGTGTTTAGTTCCCAAGAAAAACCCCAAATTTATCTTGTTTTCCAATAGATTTTCTTAAAAAATGGTTTGATTCTTCTATTCCATTCATCTATCAATTTCTTATCTATTTGGGTTTTGGATGAAAACTCATTTTCTTCTTGATTGAGCTTCAAAAAGAGGTCGAGATAAAGTTTGGTGAAAAATTTCAAGTATGTTTCAAAAAATGAAGGAATTTAGTTGAAGTGAGAAGGTGTTGGTCATGTTGGTCAAGTAGTCTGTGGAGGATTAGTGGACTTGACTTAAGTAAATCCTTGTACATATTGGCTGTTCTTCATAATGGAATTTTTTATTCATTGGTAGGTCCACATAATTTTTTATCTCTTAGGAGAATTTCCATGTAAAATCTAGTGTCATTGTCTTTCTTGCTCTAATTCTACTCTTTGATTTATTTCCAATTTTTTTATATCCTTTGTTACTTGAACATGTTTGTTGAAAGGATGAAATGTGAGTTTAAATTAGTGTGATTGCCTTTTGTATATTCTTGAATAATTTTTCTGTTCATATTGTTAATGATATCGAGTAGTAAATGGAAATGTATTGGGGAGATAATTGTTCTTATGAATTAATGTTGGGGAGTATTGAAGCATTTTCATGTGACCTGCATTTATAAATTGCTAGGAGAATGTTGTTGCATTCATGTTTGCTTGTGATTTTTGTCTTTTGTTGAATAGTTGTTGGAAAAGAGAAATATAAGTTGTGAGGATTGATTCATGCCCAGTTGGTGTGCCAGCTGATTTGTGTCCAGCTGGTGCTCCTTGAATGAGGGAGTAATCAACAAAATTTATAACCTATAACACCATACACTAGGGTAGCAAAGACAAAGCTACTATAGTATAGCGGCTCTAGGATCGTTCACTGGGAAAGATTAACAAGTTATCAATGATACCAATTCCAAGTGAATTGGTCTTGTTTCATTTCAAGGTTAGCTTAAGAAATAAAACACAAACTTTGATTGGTAAATGTTTAGACTTAAACTAACTAACATAACAAATATTTGGAATAACTTAGGAAGAAAAGCATTCCTTGGAGAGTTAGGTTCACTGGGGTGGTTCCTCATGCAAAAGACATAGCTCCGGTCAGATGGTCCCTTTCCTCGCGTTAGAGATTCAACATATAGTTAATTCTCTAACCGGTGTTGTACAGATACATCCTTCAATTAGATTTCACTTTAATTCTCTCACTGATACAACTTGCAATGGTTTAAACCTCTCACTAAGCCTTAACCATTCAAGATGATCTTTAACCTTGGATTACCCGTCAAAAGCTCGCAAGAGATAACTAATGGATGTCTCCTTGGAGTCCAAAAGCTTACCAAGTGTTGGCTATTCTAGAAAATCCTATCCTAAAGTCACCTACCAAAGGCTCGCAAGGGGTAAACTAGTGCATTTCCATGGTTGGAAATCACTTGCCTTACCAAGTGTAGGCCCAGGTGACTCTAAGGTGTTTTAAGTTAACTAAAAACATAGAAATCACTAAAGGATTTCACTTCCTCTTCATTACTAGCTAAAACCACTAAGCTTTGCATTCTTGCACTTGGAACCTTCCCCGGCAACCTTAGCTCCAAGGAATTAGAGGTTTAGTTACTCATTCTCTGGGGAAAACTCCTCAGAGAGTTCATAACTTAGTAATAAATAAAAAATACAAAGTGAGAAGGTAAGGCAATACAAAGAACTGAACTTTACTTGCTTACCCAAACTTTACAAAAGGATCTCCTCTCCTCAGGACAGGCTCCCGAGAGGTATATATATGAACATAATATAAAACTAATTATTACATAGATATTTTCTCTTTTTACTAACTTAAAAGCTAAGGAATCTTATAATTGGTGGCTTACAAGGAGTATTTTGGGATTTAGACAACAAAAATCTGATGTAAAATATCTCCCAATGTCGGTAGCAAATATCGAGATGCTCCAGGAACCATTTCGCAAGAGAAAATGGTGTCTGCGAGAGTTCGTAGACACTCAAGAGGGCTGCGAAATAATTTCGCAACACCAAGCTATCTTCGCAGGGTTGCGAAGTAGGCTTCCACCTTGAGGTTCCCAGCTTCCCTCTCGCGGTATATGTCGGGCAACTTCAGAAGGAAATACACCCTACTGTACAAAAAGGCTGCGGAATCACTTCGCAACAAAATGGTGATTTCGCAGCACTTTGCAAAAATGCTTCCTTCAGCTCGGAGTGATTGGCTTGTAATGGCTGCAACTTCTTCGTTTCAACTCCGAATTGTGTACCGTTTGAAGCATTGGATTTTTGACTTCCTGAGCTTTGAAATGGTATATATCATGCATCATTTGGACTTCAAAAAGTGCTCCAAAAGTGGCTGCTACGACTATCATCAAGAATATGCTTCATGGCAGATTCTCTTTGCTTTTTCTCCTTGCAATCCGGATTTACTCTTGGCAAATGACTTCTAAGCTTTGCCCAAGATTCCTCATAACTCTCCTCAGTCTTGACTTGCTTTGGTGATCAAAATACTAACAAAAACACCAAAACTTACACAAAGTGATTAAAATTGCTTTAAAGGATCCTTAACATGCCAATTGAGTTAAAATGCCTAAACTACTACTCAAAAGTGTTTAAAAGGATTAATTATAGGCTATCAAATAGCACTTTTTGAGTAGTAATCATGGATTCAAAGGAAAAGACAATATATGTTGAGGCGACTTTTTTGAATTTGTATATATATATAAAAACAAAACATATTCACCCCCTCACCCCTTTCTAGGTGTAGTTCATCATTGAGATTCACTTTTACTTGTGATTCATGAAAAAAGTTATGAAATTGTATGGTTAAAATATGTGATCTAAAACATTCAAGAGTCATATCCCAATAGTGCTACATGAAGATAATGTTGAATATATTGTACAAATCAAAGAAAGATATATTAAAGATGGTTGAATCAAGCACATTTCATCAAATTCTTCTACACTCATGAGTTTTAGAAGAGCGATGAAATTAATGTTAAGATCGAGTTACAACTTAACAAACCTATTCATAAAAGCATTGTTAATTGTAGCACCTAAGAAACTCATATATAGGATTAAAATGCAATAGCTCAGAGATCTTGATGCTTAGTGTCACAACCACAAAAGTCCTACTCTAATTTTTGCAATTATGTGGTGCATAGAAGCCCTCTAAGCCAACCTACACTTTCTCCTACAAGATGATGACAAACAACAATCCCATACAGGCACACATAAGGTTTACAGGGCATCAACTCCAACTTGTATTTTATTAGCTTAATGAATAAGAATATAAGACATTAACTAGACTCTCATACTGTCTAGTGAGTTCAGGTTTTGCTTATGATTTCTTACCTTAGATCTCTATTAGGAGGCTCTCTAGTCCTCCCTATTTATAAAGTGGTGTCATCCACCCTTTGTTAAACTAGGAGTATACATCCTAGTTCTACTTGGACTCTTTCTAATAGGCTATGACACCAACCACTCTTACTAGGATTCAAGAGTCCTAGTTTTTCTCAAACTACAATTACAATAGGAATTGAGACTCTTACCCATGGTTAAGTTGCAATCCCACTTTGAGTTCAACTCTTCATATTGCTATTGCAAGCATCTATATATATGGCTCATGTGCATGCTAAGCCCTCTCTTGGCTTGCATATCCAGATTGTGTTTGTGTAGAGGCAACATGCTTCTACATCTGCTTCTTGTTGTTGCAACTATGTGCCTTGCTCAAGCCCTTTTCTTGATACACCAATGTGTCATGGCATTGTGCCCATGACTCCCCATGCACAAGGCATTGTGCCCTTGTGTATTCCATTTGAGTCAGCATCATTGTTTTGCATCGATATGCCCCATCTAAGTCTCTCTTGGTATTGCCCATGTCATGACATTGCACTCATGGCTCACTAAGTTGTCTCCTTGCACAAAGCATTGCGCCCTTATGTCACCTTGTGACTTTCATAGGTTACTCATGAGGCTAAGGTGTTGCCTCAAAGGCCTTAGTGTCGCATGATCCATGTCAAGGAGCTAACACTTGTTACTAAAAAAGGTATAATCATCTCAATATAAGAGGAGCAAATTAATAAGGAAGTTACTACAATATACTCTTTTTTCCTTTGTCCAAGTTTTGTCTAACTAGGTTTTAAAGTAGTAGCAAAAATTATTAAAAGAATATTGTACTTTTGTCTTTCCTCATCTGGTTTTAATAAGATACATTGTAAAACACATGACATCCAAGGGAAAATGTTATGAATAGGTACATAATTTCATGAATATCATCATTTCTTGTAATAAAGTTTTATATCATTGGTGTAACCTTCACAATTATCAGAAAAGTATTTATAATAGTCATTGTAATTATAATCCTATAAATAAGGTTAAAGTTACTAAAAATAATAACTTCTAAATTCACTTTTTCTCAAAATCTTTTCTTTGTATTCTTTACTTTTACAATACTTGTAAATATGATTCAAATTCAATCTACTTTTGGTGAATATGGGTTAAATATATAATTGTACTTGTATCAAATTTATGTAAACTTGTATAACTCGATTAATAATATAAATTTAATTCGAATTAACCTATTTAATAATATTGTTGATTAACCTAATTATAACTTTAAATTTTCTAACTCATTTTGACTTATCTTAAATTCATTTTTTTAATAAATAGGTCAATTAAACCATCAACATGTAGTTGAGTTAATAATCAAATAGACTTATACAAAACTTAACTTAACTTGATTATTAAATATGAAAATCTGATAATTAAATAGGTTAAATGAGTTACACAACATGTTATCTCTATTTAATAATTTTATAGTATTTGAATTTATATTTGTTAATATGATTATTATCATTATTCGTGTCATATTTAACTTGGTCCATTTAGAAGAATGTCTAGACTTTCAAATGATAGAAATGTGACCTACCAAAACTAATTGCTATCCCTACAAAAACCTAAATACTGGCCTAATTACCATTACCAAAACTAGTTGAGTTAATAATCACATAGACTTAGGAGGTGTTTGTTGTTTTTAGATTTTTGTTTAAAGCAATTTGTTTTCAGTATTTAAGTCTTTTGTTTTTCTACTTTTTCATAACTTAATATAAACTTTTTACTAAATAGAAAAAACCAAAATATATAACTTTTTCTAAATATAAAAAATAACATATTGATTTTTTTTCTTTACTTTTTAATACTTAATAGAAATAAAACATTACAAAAACAAGCAACCTAATATTTAACACTATTAAGCATTAAAGTTCTATTTAGAATTAAGTAAAAAAAAAAAAAACGCCACTTTATACAAGACTTAACTTAACTTAATTATTAAATAAAAAAATATGATTATTAAATACAAAGATTTGATAATTAAATAGGTTAAATGAGTTACACAACATGTTATCTCTATTTAATAATTTTATAGCATTTGAATTTGTATTTTTTAATATGATTATTATTATTATTCATGTCATATTTAACTTGGTCCGTTTAGTAGAATGTCTAGACTTTCAAATGATAGAAATGCGACCTACCAAAACTAATTGCTATCCCTACAAAAACCTAAATTCTTGCCTAATTACCATTACCATCATTGTCCGTGTATCCGATTAATGATAGAACTATTGAATTTGAAAAGTTGATAGGATATATTCGTAATTCATAAATTTAGAAAAAAAGAAAATTTCAGGTTGCATTATCTTGTGGACAGGGAAGAAGATATTCCACCTTTTGAGAGACATTGAAAGGAGCTTCTCCCATTAGGGGTGGTCCAAAGCAAGAACATGAGGTGGCTGCCCAATTGCCATCACCTCTGGCATCTTTTTTAGAATTGTTTGACTCGAAAATTTTCAACAGGTCCCGAAGTCTTCTCCGTGTACAGTTTGTAACCATTACTTTTGTATATATGGCAAACTAAAGAATTTTGGTCAAAGATTAAATTCAATTGGGAGAAGATTAGGATTTTATTTTATTTTATTTTATTTTGATACTTAAAATAATAAGATTTATAAAAAAAATATAAAAAGACAAAAAAGACGGAGTAAAGGATGGACAAGGTTTGACTAAAATTTAAATATTGTTGTTATTTAATAAATTAAACTCTGTCAAATGATTAAAAACCACATATTTGAACCGTCCAAAGTCATAAAAAAATAAATTTAGCATAGGGGTAATCAACTTTTTTCAACTTTGGTTAGAATATAATAAATAGTTTTTAAAAAAATGATTATATGATCATATTCAGACCAAATAAATAAATAAATTTGGGAGAGGTGGTTCCTAATAATTCTAAATTTAGCAAAAATCAAATCAGTCAATAATTAAAAATAAATAAAAATTGAGAACCCTTGGATCGTCCAAAGTCATAGTGGGGATTAGGCTTTTTATATTGGTTTAGAAATGAGTGAAACAATTAGAAAGAGTTATAAAGATCGCATATTGTTTGTTGCTGACTACATCGTGACTCACCCTATCTACCCACACGATGCGACGAGGGGGCAGCATTGATAGTTGAATGAGTCGCATTTTGATAATTTAGCTATTTTATATTTTTTAAAAAATAAATAATAAAATAAAAAGGGAGAATAATGTAACCATGCATCATCACAAAAATTATATTTAATAATTTATATTATTATTATTTAATTTTATTTAAAATTAAAATTTTTGCATATTAAAAATTATGCATAGATGAACACAACCCTTAAAAACAAAATATCACATTTATATGAAAAAAAAATTATTTTTTTGTGAAAAAAGTAAAATTAAAGTGTATTAAAAGTATTAAGCTGGAAATGATGTATCACTTTTTTTAATTTAAAAAAAAAATTAGGAGATGTTTAGTAAAACTTAACATTTATCACTTAATAACTTAAATTGACTTTAAATTAAATTATATTTAAATTATTGATTTAAAACTTATTATTTAATTTTTTTACTTTTAAGCATTAAAATTGTTTAATAAAATTAACTTAAAAATTATTACAAATCATCAAATTGACATACATATATATCATTATAAATTATAATTAGGGTAAAAGAGATCGAATAATAATAAAAATCATGGAATAACAAAGAAAATCGTAGAGGAAAATAGGATAAATGAGTATAAAAAAGTAAAATAAAGATATAAACTTAAAAATAAATTAATTATTTTTACTTATTATTTAAAATTATTTTAACTTGACTTAAAATTATATTATTAAGTTATTTTAATAAATATATTTAATAATTTAAATTAAGTTATTAAGTTAGTTTACGAAACACCCACCTACTTTAAAAAAATAATAATTTCTAAAATCTAAATTCAACTATTAAAAAAGTTTTATGGTCATAAATTTAAAATCTTTTAAAGTATTTTTTAAAGATATAAGATAAGTTTACATTTCTTGTACAAATGATTTTTTACTTTTTATATAAAAGTTATTAAAATAAATAAGAGGAAGTGCATTCAAAGCACACCCCAATATCATTTCCTTATATTTAAAAGAAAAATCAGGGGAGCAAATGATGTGAAATAGGTAAAAATCAATCCCCAAATAGAATTATTTTTCCCACTAAGCTTATGAATGTAAAACAAAAACAATTTGTTAAAGTGGTTTTGTTACTTTTTGTGCCAAATTTAATGAACTTTTTGGCGAATTGAACACAAGATAGATTAGAACTCCTAAGAATTGTTGCAATGCATACAAACTTAATTTTCCCATTTTAACTATTTAGGGAAGGCATGTAGCTCATGATCGGTAGCAAACCTCAATTTTCACTTGTCCTACTGTGACCAAACGTAGTCTCATAACCAATGGGGGACACAATCAAATCACTTCACCAGAGGTTACACATATAGACCCATTGAAACCAACCCAACAAACCAATTATACAACCCCACGTGACTCACCGCCTGTTATCATAACAGCCCGTGACCCCACGGTGCACATTATCATCATTCAAACTTCCATGTGCTTGCTAACATGTCCCTTTCTAGAAATTAACCTTAACAATGCTGATTGGTGGCCCTCCTCTCCCGTACCACCACAGGAAGGCCACCTCTCAAGGTGGCCGTGAGCCCCGAATCGAACCGGGGTGCGACGTTGGCGTGAACAACGTGGATATCGAATGGTCGGAGCACCGCGGCCGCCACGCTTTTCATAGCCACCACTGCCATTTCCTTCCCTAAGCAAACCCTAATCCCAGCTTGAAAAACTGGGTACTTGAATGGGCTCTGTGGAAAGAATGTACCATTATTTAGCCACCTCTGTGGCTTGAATTCCATGCAATCTGGACCCCAAATTGCTTCAATTCGACCCATTGCATAGGGATGGTAGGTAACCCTAGTGCCCTTCATCACGAATGTTCCATCTCGAAGAACATCGTCCTGTTGGGCAAACTTTGAATCGAATTGCACTGGTGGATAGAGTCTTAGGCTCTCATAAACAGCTGCATGGAGGTAGTGCATTTCCCTTATTTGTTCAAAGCTCGGGAACTCTTGATTTGGGTGCATGATTCGGTCTGCCTCGTCTCTGATTTTGGACTCAACCTCTGGGTGAGTGGCCACCAGCCAGAAGAATGTTGTCAGTGCGGAAGCCATGGTGTCGCGGCCTGCGAGGATGAAGCTTATAACAATGTCTCTCAAGTAGTCATCGTCCTTGATGCAAGCCATGAATCTTGAAAGAAGGTCTTGGTGTGCGGAAAAGCCTAGTTTTCTCTTCTGTATTATCACCTCCTTGGCAAGGACATTGACCTTCTTGATGGCCTCCTTCAGCCTTCTCTCTGAACCTAAATTCAACAAACGTTTGATCTTCCAGATCAATGGTGAGGCTACCATTGCTCTCTCTGCAGATAACTTGGTTGCAAGATCAAAGGATTCAGCGAATTGGGAGATGGGCAAGGCCAATTCGAGGCAACCGGGGTCCAAACCGAAGGAAAATTTACAAATATTATCAAAAGTGAATCTTCGAAAAACATCTTGTAAATCCAATACGCTGCCATCTTTCTGAGCATATGATGATAAAAGGGGTAGAAGCCGATGTTTGATCTCGGCCATGACAACCTCAAACGCAAATGATCGTATAGAGACACTTCCAAGCTCTAGAGAAGCCATTTTCCTCTGAAACACCCATGAATCTCCGTCCACATTGAAGATACCCTTACCAAGGAGATCACCAAGAATGGTAGAGAATGGTTTTCCTTTTGGATAATTATCGAATCGGGTCTTGAGCATATACTCAACATTATCCGGATTTGCAGTGATTGTGTTGCCAAGAACATGTATATGAATGGTGTGGGTTGGGGACTTTTGGAGAAGATGAGTATACCAGTCACAGAGATTGCCAAACTCCATCAACCAGCTAGATGTGAGGTACCCACGACAAATATCACAATTGCACCAAACTTTCTGCCTCATGAAAAGAAGAAAGAAAGAGAAAATAGAGAAGGATATGGTGAAGAAGAAGAAGATGAAACCAAAAGATGCTTGCAGAGACTGCAAGAAAGAGAGGTTTTCAGAGTATTCCATCAAAGGATAATGGAGCAGAAACTTTCAAAGAAGAAGAAGAAGAAGACGGAGAAGAACGAGAGAGTCAGTGCCCGGATATAGGGAATAATATGAGTCGAAAATGAGGGACTTTTTTTATTTGATGAGTGCTTTTGGTGACAGACTAGACAAAGCTTTCAATTTATGGGGATGATAAGTTTATTTGTTTGTCAGAAGAAACGGATGGAAACATTGTTACTTTTGCCTGCGTGATTGTCAGTGGTGGTTACATATGGATCATCTTGCCACGCACACAAAAGAGGAAGTACCATATCTCAATTCGACCACATAAAATTCAATAATTGAAATTGATTTTGAAATACCTAAAAGCTAAAAATTTTAAGGTACGTGAGCACCAACTTTTACATGTGATAGTCAATAAAATCAGTACATAAGTTAAAATTTTGGATTATGTTATTCTTTTTATTCAAAAGGAAAAGAATTTGAAGAGAGTTAGGATGCTTTTTTTTTTTTCCTTTTTTTTTTCAATTTAAAATTAATTCTCCAATCATTTCCCAATTTCAAATCAAACCCAAGTTATTTAAAAGAAAAAAAATGAACGACTTATTGTAAGACTGGCATAATTTAATCATTCTTTGACAAATTGAACAATATATATATAAATATATATTCTAAATTATATATTGTTTATGCCTTTGAAGATGATTTTGATAAAATAAAAAAAAACATTTTGGATGATAATTAAGCATCACCTCCTGAGGTTAAAAAAGGCAGGTCTGTCATACACAATTCAAATCATGGTGCATCTTTCGATTCCACAAATAATTTCATTTGATTGATTTTGCACAAAGTGCAAGACTGTGGGGGCATTTACGCAATTATCGGGTGGATTGAGTATAGCGATTTGGTCATGTAATAAAAAGAGATACAAAATACATGCTATAGCAGGCGACGATGGGGGTGGCTATGGTCCACTTCTGAGTGAAATCACCAAGAAAACACACTGAAATAGCACGAGTTTCGCCTGTAGAAACGACTGAAAATGGGTCGTTTATACTTTATAAGACATATCTCAATCCACACGTCACGGAATATGTTAGTCTTTATATGAGTTATCCATCCAGCCACGTGCACAAAAAATTTATAATACTGTTTTGGGTTTTGATTGAATTCCGGTTAGTTGTTGGGAAAGAGTGTGGTAGATGGGGATCCTTGGTTGCACTGCCTTCAGATCAAGGTAGATGGGATTCATTGATGGCACTAGGCACTATGTTGTTAATTTTGCAATGCATGGCCAAAGTCTCTGACATAGCCATCACTGTAGCAAAAGTTTTACCCAAGCATGAGCTTACCGTGGAAAAGGAAAAATAAATTAAAGTTGAGTTGTTCATGTTAGTTTGCCTTTTGGGTGACATCAGCTTTTTTTCCCTTTTTTCTTTTTCCTTTATTTATTTTTTATTTTTTTATTTTTTGGTGTGTGTGATGAATGAATATATGCCTTCTATAATTTAGAATTTGGGTTCTCAAAGTTAATTATAATTTAAAATTTGGCTTTAAAAGTATTTAACTTTTAAGTAATTTTACTTAGAAGAGCTTTAATTTACATTTTAAGTCATTCTATTTTGAAGATCACTTAAGCAGTACTTAATCAAAGGTTTCAGACAAAATTCAAGAGAATATGTGGCTTAAAACAATGTGAAAAGTCGTATCAAGATTCAATTGAAAATTTAGCAATACCTACTCTTTATGCACTTAATGTGGAAATGTTGAGTTTCCATGCAAGTATCTGTGACTAGTCCTTGATGAATGGCCTGAGTCCTCCATAGCAGATGGGTAATGATTTCTTCTTTCACCACCACATTGTCTTAAGAAAGGGCTTGTCAATTGGGCCTAGCAATTCTAGTGCAAGGAACAAAGGTGGGTTAGGGCTCCACATGATGGAAAATTGGAACTCCTTGCCTTATAGTCCAAGAGGTTTGGGGTTTTTTTTTGGAAGGCTGACTCCTGCTGGGAGATCAGCATATGCCCATTCTTTGGAAACAATGGTGAAAATCATGAAGGCTAGAGCTGAGGCTTCATTACTGGGAGTATGTTCTACAGTCAATGCTAAATAATTGACTTGTGGCTTGATAATTAAGCACCCATACATCACTATTCTCCACCCAGAACTATAAAATATAAACCCTGCAAATATGATCTGGACATTCGAAGGTGAGGGAACTGATTCCTTGTTATCATGATCTAGGCTTAAGAAAACAAAGTTGGTTTCAGAATGAGGATATGGAGATAGATTTCGTGCTCTCTTTCGGTGGATGCGACACTCATGTGGTTGGTTCGCAATTCTCTTCTTTTTGGGGCACATGGCCTTCAATTAGGCCAATTGGAATAGGCGCTCCATATATTCCCTCTTTCGACCCCTATATGCTGCGATATATGACTAAATACATGACCCCATAAAATTCCTTTTCTGCAGTTCCCTTCTCTTTATCCAGTATAAGTTCTTCAAAACTAGAAAATATTTTTATATTAGGTTTACATGACAATAATTGTGAGAGAAGAATAATTTTGTATTGATAGAAAATTGTACGTACTGTAAGTAGATGCTTCTTTATTTTTCATCGAATCATAACTAGCAAGTTATAAAGCACCAGCAAATGGAAGATTTGACAATTCGACGGGAAGCCTGTTTTTCCTTTTTTTTCCTTGTCTTTTTCTTTTCCTTTCCTCATGGATATTCTGAATAATTGATATTGCTGAAAATTTGGGCACTCCGCCATATTTTTCCTCAATCAGAAATTCTTGACGAACACTCTTTTTAACTGTTCATTGTGGTTCTCTAGGGAACTTTACTTGAAGGTCTAGTGTATACATGTCTCACGCACCTATCCAGTGAGGGGATAATTAAAGACCTGTGTTAAAGCAAAAACACTTTTTAATGCTTTATGAGCAATACGAATCTCTACAGAATCAATTAAAGTGAAACATGAACTTAATATTCGTCCATAAGGTGAATCCGCAAATTTAATGTCTTGGAAGTATGGGCATGTCCTCAAAACCTATGCAAGTTTCATGCCTTGGTGATATCATTCTTTGAGTGGGTGTGGCTGTGCTCTAAGGAATAAACTATAGGCAAGGATTCCCAATTAGATAAGCATTACTGAAAATTAATTATCAGCTCCATACTTGCCCAAAGAATATGATGCATTCAAGAGGGCGTGTTCTCTCTTATAAATAGGTCTCCCTTGGCTGCTCTGAGACAAGCACAAGGTTCTTCACTAAAGACACATAAAGACCTTACATTCAGAGGACATGTCGAGGACAGCAAGCACTACCACATGGCAGGCCGTGGAAACTGCACCACCCCGTCTTTTTAAAGTAGAGAGAAGGCTTAGTGTGGGGAGGAGATTGGAAACCATTGAAGAAGAGAGCGGTGAGAGCAGCAGTCGCACTCATACCTGCAACGGGAAACTGCCGGCCTTTGATTCATCCTCCAAGGCTGATTTTCCCAAACAGTTCCCCTCTATTGTGGCTGGGTAAAAGGAATTGATCACAGTTCTCTTTTATGGTTGGTAGCCTCTCTTCTTTGATGAGTGTGTATTTTCTGTTTAGAGCTCAATCTGTAACATGTATTAATTAGAAAAAGAGAAAAAGAAAAGAAGAATATATGTAGATGTGATGAATGAATAATAGGGTCCTTGAACCATATAAATTAAAATTTTGGATGTTGCCTCCTCTTCCCTTCTTCTCTCTAAGAATTTGTAGTGTTTGGTTCTGTCGACTGACAGATATAATTCTCTAGTAGAATTATTTATGTTTTCACAGATGATTCTGGTTCTCAATTATGGGGAGAAAAAGGTCCCATTGAAATTAGTTAGAAGAGATGAATGGGAAATTCAAGTATTTAGGATGCCCTCTATAAGCTGGGAGTCTGACAAACTGCTGGAGGTAGGTTCAGCATTTGCCTATGTTATTGCTAAATCCTTCTCAACCTCTCTGGATTCCTCTGGTGAATGAACATCCAGAGTAAGGAGATATTCTAAAGGAAAATAGTAAATTCCCCAAAATCTTTATTAAAAATACCTCAACACATTCAGTGAGATTCAGTATGTCATGTGATTTTTTTTCTTTAAAATTGAAAATATTCAATTACTAAGTTTTTATCAAAATTCTTATATATTCAAAGTGGCTAGCATTCGTGAGATATATGAGTTTGTTTGAATCTCTACTTCTTGGGGAAGTTTTTAAGTACTTACGTACAGCACCCATATATAGCATCCACTGAATGCGAATCCACACAGAATTTGTTCTTTCCGACAACTTGATTTGGAGACTTTCCATATGCAGAAAGATTCGTGCTGCATAGCACAAATGGATTAGTTCTATGGCTAGAAAATGTGGTAAATACATGCCACAGATAATATAGCTAGGTTCAAACAACGACCGTATATGTATGAAATAAGAAACTGTTGGAATAGTACTCCTGGTAAGCAAAGCATTTTGAAATGGTGATTAATAAAATTGATTAGTCTTTTATTCAATTTGATCGTGCCGTAGATGTATTTCTTTACTATATGTGGTTTATATAAGTATTCAGCTCAATTGAGTATATTATATATGGTGTGAGTATATGTGGACACAAAGATAGGACTTAAACCATGAGTTCCTTGTGGCTTGATAAGTTTGTTTACTACAATTCAAGTTTGAACAACTTAGTGATGACTATAGTGCATGATCTCCATACTTGGTGGGTTGACTTATCTTAGTCATGGAGTGGGCCTTTGAGGTGGATATATTAGTGTGCATGTGTGGCTCATCATAGAAGACCTATGGAGATGCATGCCATGTGTGCTATCGATTAGAAATGCAATATCTCCTAGTTATATATTGCAGGTGCTCTTAATCTTGAGGGGTCATCAAGCTAACGTTTGGGTTTGTGATCACTTCGACAGTGGTTGCATGAAAAAAGAAAAAAGGCAAAAGGAAAAAGGAAAAAAGGAAAGATGGACATAGGAAGCTTAGATATTCACCTTAAATTATTGAAAAAATAATTGTACATCTAGAAACCAATTGATTAAATATGCCAATGATAAAACTTAATGGTGGAATATTTCTTTCTTTCTTCTCTACTTGTTTTTTTTTTTTTTTTTTTTTAATTCTTAAAGTAAAACCACACTAATAATAGACAAAGACATCTTGAAAATTCACAAGAAGTAGGGGATCAAGGCTTCAAGTGGAATTAACTTGTCATTTAAGGGTCTAAATCACCCTACAAAATTTGGCACCCTCATTCTTGCATATCCGAAGACAAATCAAATGCAAGTATCTTGTGGTTGAAGTGAACTATAATTCCTTCTTTATACAATAGACACCATTAATTAACTACGGGGTTGAGAACTAATATTTAAATCTAACTTGCTAATGTGAAATAAATAAATTGGTTTAGATAATGTGAAAAAAATAAATTGGTTTAGGGCCTCTTTGGGTAATATTTTTAAAACGGTTTTTAAGAATATTTTTTTGTGTTTTCAAAAACAAGGAACTAAATTCTAAAAACCAATTTTTTATTCTTAAAAAAAAAAATGTTTAGTTAAACTAATAAAAAATAGTTTTACAAGGCAAATAAAAAAATTTGTATTTTCTTTGATCAACTTAATGTTGTAAATATAAATAATTTTTAGATAAAAAAATCTGTATCCATTTTTAAAATGGTTTTCATAAATTTTAAATTAAAAATTGCATCCATTTTTATATATAAAAATTGTTTTCCCTCTCCTTTCTTTTCCTTGTTTTATTATTGCATTATTTACTCTTTCCCCAATTTTTTTTCCCTTTTGCACAATTTCTTCTTCCCTCATTTTTTTTTTTTCCTTTATGCACACTTTTTCTTCCCTAGATCTTTCTTACATTCTCTCTCCCTCTCTAAAACTTCACCTAATTCTCACATCTTTCTCTTAATAAGATTCTTCATATATCAATAAAGCTTCTCTCTCCAAATTAACAAAAAAACTCATGTAGAGGCAATTTTTGAGTTGGGAAGCCATTAAAGTAAAATTTTCTTTTTTCTCCTTTCCAAATTATCCATCATACACAAAGGGGTGAAAAATTCCAAGGGCAATGTTGTTTTTTTCTTTGTACTTAGTTGTGTATAGAGCTCTCAAGTTGAGGAGAGGAGACATGAGAACACGGATACCTTTTGAAAACATGGAGAACAACATTCCTTTTCCCTTTGAATAGTGTAAAAAAATAGGTGAAAACACCTTTAAGATGTTCTCAAAAAAAAAAAAAAAAAAAAGGGTTTTGAAAGCAAGAAAAATATGGAGAACATAAACAACACCACTTGCCAAACATGCATGTTTTTTGTGCTTTCTAAAGTGAAGACTAATGTATAAAACCTACTATGCCTCAATGATAATTCCATGTCTTGTAGAACCATCAAGTTGACCATAGCATTAGCATATCTTACCTACATGCTTTCAAAATTATGTGATTGGTGATGATAATGCCCTAATAAGTGAAGAATTGATGGGTTTAGTTTTATTTAAAGATTGTGGTTCATTAAGTTTAAGGAATTTGATTGTTATGATTGTTGGCTTAAATTTATAGAGGAAGAAATTCATGCAATTGAGAAAACCAAGTACAAGCCAAATGGAGAAGGTGGTTGCTTCAAAGTAAGATCGGTAGCCAAGGTTATAAAAAAAAAAAAAACATGTTATAGACCCTAAAATTTGTCCCAAACTTTTATTTAATTTATTTTTGTTTTTATTTATTTATTTTTATTTTTGTTTAATTTATTTATTTCTTATTTATAGGACTTTTGGTTAGTTAGTTTTAAGTATAATCCTCTTGATTTTAACTCATTTTCATGCCCACTTGTACCCATTTTTAAGGAACCAATTTTGACCCTCCGTGTTTTTTACTTTCATCACCACCATCCAACCCTAAGATCCAAGAAAAAAGCCCAAACCGTCCCCCAACCCCTTTATCTCTTATTTTCTCATTCCTTTCCTTTTTTATTCTTCCTCTTCTCTTTCCTTCTTTTTCTTTTCTTCATCCTCCAAACCATCATACCCATGACGACTACTACTCTCACCACCAGTGATGCCACTGTCGGCGCGCCACTACCAGCCAACAGTCCCCTTCAACTTCGGCAATCACCCCCCTCCCCTTGGCCACTTCTTATCTCCTTCTCTCTCTCTCTCTCTCTCTCTCTCTTTCACACCATACCCACGACTCCCACACCACCACCCCACCATGAACACCACCATCACCATCCATGGTGAAGCTCACCACAAGTGACTATTGTCACTTCGATGCCGACAACACCATCTCTCGACCATGACACCCATTCCTTCCTTTGTTATTTCAAAAGTTTAAAAAATGATAAGTCTTCCCTTCTTTCTTCCTTTACATCTTCACAGTGCATTGTTTGGAGACTCACGTATTGTTTATTGGGCTTTGGATTTTGTTTATAGGCTTTGAAAATATTGGGCTTGCATGGTTGTTGATTTGGGCTACTAACTTGTGTGATTTGGGATATTAAATTGGGCTTGAGTTTGGGTCTGCTTGAATTTATTTGATTTTTGTTGATTGGGCTTAGTTGTATTTGGGTTGGTGTTTTGACATTGCACTGAGGACGGGAAGAGGCAAATTTGGTGCAGAGTGTATTAGTTGGAGGCAGTTGGGATAGTTGGAAACAAGGAATGGGTATGGGCAGAAAGCTGGTGGGACTTGATTTGGGATAAAAAGAGGGATTGGAGCAAGAAGAGGGGGGATGACTCTTTGATTTTCACAGCTCTCCTTGTGTTTTGAATTTTTTCTTTCATTCTAGTAAGAGAGTATGGAGATTGATTGTATGTTTGGGCTTCATTTTGGAAGATGTTGAGACCTCTCGGGATTGGTATGTAAAGGGTATATTTTGTCATCCTCTTTATTTTGTTATTTTTGTATATACTAAATGTATTTTGTTTGTCATTTTGGTAAATATTGTTGCATATATTCACTTTCATGCTCTTGTAAATATTGTAAATTTTTGTTAGTGGTTATTATTGTGTATGCATTAAAGTAATTTATTTATTTATTTATTAATTTATTTTGCATTCTTTCTCATTTTTAGATTGTTCAGTAAGGTAAATTTATCTTATTTATTTGTTTCTTTATTTTATAATAATAATAATAATTATACTAAAACTGAAGCTTTTTTAAGATTTAATTATTTATAATAAATTTTTTAAGTAAACGGAAATTCATAATTCTAATAAATAAAAAAAATTTAATACATTTTTTAATAAACTAGATTTTGTTTTTTAAAAAAATAGATAAACATAAATCTATAGTTATCAAGATAAAATCTCTTTTTTAATAGATAAACTCAAATTCTATAAAATTGATTTTTTTTTTAAACAAAAAAACAAAATGCTCTTTATTTTAATAAAACCGGAAGAGTCTTTTTTCCTTTTTTGTAAAATAAAAAAAAAAAGGAAAAACTTTTTTTTTAAATAAAAAACCATTTTAAATAAAAAATAATAATTAAAATCAGAAATTCATGATTGTAATAAATTTGAGATTTTTTTTAATAATAAAGTTGACATTTTTTTTTATACAAAACCAAAAATAACTTTAAAAAAAAAAAAGTTACAAAGCTTTTCTAAATAAAATTGAAAATTTTTAATAAAGTAAGATAAAATGCTTTTTTTTAAATTATTTTAATTCATATATATATATATATTGTAAATAAAAAAGGATTGAAAGACTTTTGTAAATAATTCTAAGAGTATTTTTTTAAGTTAAAAACCATTTTGGATTAGAATTAGTTTATAAATTAAATTACAAAAGTTCTCTTTTAAATAAATAAGAGATAACTAATTTTTTTTAGATAAACTTGTATTTTAATTATTTATTTATTTAAATAAAAACAAATTTTCTTTCTCTTTCCAAGCAAATTTGTAAAAAGATATTCTTTTAATAAGTGTTAAAAAAATAAAAGACAAATTTCTTTTCTTAATAAAAGTTAAGCAAATTCCCTTATTTAATATAAAATTTTAAAAAGCATCTTTTTAAATAAAAATTGAGAGACTTTTTTCTTCATAAATAAATTTGTAAATGGACTTTTTATAAATAAAATTGAATTGGAATTGATTTGTACATGAAATTTAAAAATCATTTTATGATGAAAGTCAAGTAAGACTCTCTCGAATGAAATTATGAAAATGCAAATTTATTTATTTTTAACTCTCAAATTGGAACCATGATTCATGCCCAGTTGAGTATTTTAATAAAAAATATTTATAAATCCTATGACCTTATACTGGCGTAGCAAAGCTACTATAGTATAGCAGCTCTAGGGTCGAACTCAGGGATGGGTTTTCACTCTACCAGTGATAGACTCAAGATTAGAAATTGAGTCTGATGATTTCCTTTGTCAAAAACTTAAAGTTTAAAAGAAAATAAAATTTGTTTTGAAAGTGGTGTTTGGAACTAAACTAATATAGAACTATATAGAAATGAAAGAAAGAAAGTCTCCCGGAGCTAGAGGTTGCTAGGATCAAGTTCAGAATGCAAAGTGGGAAATTCCGGATTTTTCTCCTCGTATTGGGGACAACAACATGGATGGTTGTTTCCCAAATCGGTATAGGTTTAACAATGAAAATTTAATCCATAAAAAGTCAATAGAAGCGGTAGTTAAGTTCCATTAATGGCTTTAGACACTATAGGTCTTCACCTTGAACCACTTTCCAATGGCTCGTACATGATAACTAATGGTTTGATGTGGATCTAGCAATAAGTATCCACGGAGACCTAAAGCTTACCATGTATTGGCCATTCAAGGTGATTCTAAAGGATTTAAAGCAAAACTTTAGATTTAAAAGCCATTTATGAACTCCAACTACCTGTATTTAATGCACGAGAGTTTTCCATTTTAGCATCTGGACTTTTCACCTAACTTCCTTCACTCCAAGAAACCAAAAGTTTAGCCTCTCATCCTCTGGGAAAACATCCTCAGAGGTTGTTTGGCTTTCAAGAAAAAGAAAATAGTAGAGAGAAAAAAAAAGCAAAAGAGATCTCTGTATTTCACTAAGTATAAAATATTCATAAGTTGGTCTCCTGGAAAAAAGCTCCCTGAGAGTCCTTTTTTTAGTGTTTACAAGAGAGGTTATATAGGAAGGTAATTTACCCTTCCTTGGATACTTCCTAGCTAAGGAATTACATGAGTAGCTGAATACAAGGAGAAAATGGAAATTTAGACACAAAAATATCAGAAGAAAAAGAGTCGCCACAAATATCCCAGTTTGGCACGTTGCATGGTGAGTTGCGAAAATTTCGCAAGTTGATTTTGCAACTTAGAATCCACTTTCGCACGTTGAGATCCAAGTTCGCAAGTTGCAAAATCAACTTCGAATGCTGGGCTTCACCGCGACTACACAGCTGCCATCCACTTTAAATTTCGCACGTTGAAGTTCCAATTTCGCAAGGTGCGAAATTGTCCCTCAGCTTGATGCAGTTGTCTTTCGAAGGTCATATCTTCCTCATTTCAGCTCCAAATAGTACACAGTTTGAAGCGTTGAATTCTTGACTTCCTGAGCTTTGAAATGGTATATAGCATGTAGAAAATGGACTTTGGGAAGTACTCCAAAAGTTCAAAGGAAGACTGCAGCTGCTGTCCTCTGTTTTCCTCTCTCCATTGCTTTTTCCTTGCATACTTTGAACGACTAAGGCAAATGATTACTACCAAAAAGTGCTATTTTGTAGACCTAATTATAATGGTTTTAAGCACCTTTGAGTAGTAATCATATTCATTAAACCCAATTAATTCATTAAGGTCCTTAGTAAGTGGTTTTAACCATTTTGTGGCAAGTTTACATGTTTTTATCAGCTTATGAATCGATTCAAGCATGCCAAATGATGGAGGAGCTACTTGGACAAGTTAAAGCAAGGATTTTGGACGTTTACAAGCTTGAATTTCAAGTGGAAACACGAGCACAAGCAAAGTGAAGCAAAGAGGAAAAGCAAGCAAAGCAAAGAGAAGCAAAGAGGACAGCAGCTGCAGTCTTCTTTCACACTTTTGGAGCACTTCCCGAAGTCTAATTTTTACATGCTATATACCATTTTAAATCTCTTGAAGTCAAGAATCCAACGCTTCAAACCGTGCACGATTTGCAGCTGAAATGAGGAAGATATGGCCTTCGGAAGCCAACTGCTCCAGGTTATGCGAAAATTTCGCATTCCACAAGAGGTAATGCGAATTTCGCATTACGTTCGCATTACGTTCGCATAACCTATGCGTGTTGCGAATTTTGCTCTGTTCTAGCCGACTCCACTTTAGATATTTTCCTTTGTATTTTGTGATGTAATTTCCTTTCTTATCCTTGTAACTAACCAATCATAAGCTTTTGCAATTGTAAAGACTATATAAGGGGTGGAAATCACCTCTTGGATACATAATATGGAAGATAGAGAATATATATTACGTTTTTACACTCTCTCGTTTTCTCTTTTCTCTTCACTATTTTATTTTCTTAGTAGCCAAACAGCCTCTAAGGGCTTTTCCTCAGAGGATGATTGGCTAAAGCTTTTAGTTTCTCAAAGTATGGATGTTATGTGATGGATTGGATGCAATCCCATGGAAATTTCTCACACCCGGAAGGTAAGGTAGACGTTTTTCAATTAATGGTTCATTAATGCAAAGTTCGGTTTTTATTTCCTTTGGACAACTTCCAATGGCCAATACTTGATAAGCTTTTGGATTTCTATCCATTAGTTATCTCCTACGAGCTATTGGAAGGTGAGGTTTTCAATTCCAAGTTTTGTATTAATCCATTAGAACCAATTTCAAATGGCCATTGAAAGGTGAGTTTATCACCTAGAATGACTTTGAGTTGCCAATATTTGGTAAGCTTTTGGCTTTATACCATTAGTTATCTCTTACGAGGCATTCAAAGGAAGTCTAAGGTGAATAACCATTGATGAAATTCACTACCATCTATTTTGTCATTTTAAAGGATTAAAACTTGATTTGCTAAATCCACACCGGTTCGGGAAGCAAGCATCACCATAGTTGCAACCCCAACGCGAGGAGACTATCCTGAGATTTCCAATTTGCATAAGAGCCAGAGCACAGCTATCCTATCTTTGAGAAACTTGTTTTTACACCCTTTCATTTTAGTGGTTAATGTTAGCTTAGATTAGTTTAAATCTTTCTAAAACATTTTCATCTTCTTTTAAAGCTAACATCCATAAGAAAATCACCTATTTTCCTAATTTGAATATCACTTGTGTTTGCGAAAACCCTTCCCAGTGAACGATCCTAGAACCACTATGCTATAGTAGCTTGGCTACTTTAGTAATAGTATTCAAGGTATAAATTTTGTTGATACGCCTTTAAAGCTAAGCTACCATGAGTCGCATCAGCAAAGGACTATGAGGCTCCACAGCTTGGTTTCTTCATGAATTTGAGCTTCCAAAAGCTTTGCCATGAACTATATACAACTCTCCCTCATTCTTAAATTGCTTTGGTGAGCAAAAATCTATCAAAAACACCAAAACTTAACACAATTTGATTAGAAACGATTTGCAAGGGTCCCTAACATGCCAATTGAGTTAAAAGGTAATAATTACTACTCAAGGGTGTTTAAAAGAGCTAATTACAAGCTACAAAATAACATGTTTTGAGTAGTAATCAAACCACTTTTTGTGAATAAAATAAGAAAAATTGTTTTCTTAAATAAAATTGGATAAACAACTTTTTATAAATTCCAAATCTTTAAAGATAAGTTATAAATTTGAAATCTTTTTTTATAAAATTGATGATATTGTGGACTCGAATTTTAAGTCGCTGATTATTTTAATTTATTTTAAAGGGAAAATAAAACAAAAAAGAAAACCTAAAGAAGTGACTCCATAGTTTTTGGAAAAGCGTGTCTTTGAAAAACTCGAGTCTAGGTTTGGAGATTAGGTTACCTATTGGGAAGGTACCTCTAAAAGGTAGCACCCCTCAAAATTCTAATTAATTATAGATACCTAAGTAGGCTAGGTATTTTTTTTTTAAAAAAATAGCATGCTAAACAAGAAAAACAATCACAAATATAAAGAAGATTTAAGGTGTGTACCTAGATTGCTTCTCAAGCGCTACCACAGAAACATCAAAGTTAGTTTAAATAGTATATCACTCAGCATGCGCTTTATCAGAAATAATCGAACAATGAAATGAGTATCAAGACATTTAGGCACTATCAAACATGGGTGCAGTTCACAGTGACAAGCATATTCACAGAATTTAGAAGATGGGCGTTAGGGGGCATACTCGGATAGCATAGATAACTTGTAACATGCTTTCACAAGTCATGAAGGGTTAGATAATAAATAATGAAATACAGAAATCCTAGCATGCTTGTTATTTAATTAGCATAGCAAAAATGATCAAAGTATACGACATCATCAATTATCTCATACATCTTGTATATAACTCCTAAAAAAAGAAAAATAGATATGATTTCAAAAAATGGCAAAGGTGGCAGTAAAGACGAGCTAGTTTTGAAAAATTTTCTTATGTAAGGGTTCCGTCAATTCCCTAATTAATATACACAAATCTAGCCCAGAATTATCCTATTTATTTAGGACCACAAGCTTGGATTCAATTCGTATTCCACTCAAAACCAGAATTTTTATTAAAAACTGAGAAATATGCAAATTGATCAAGACATGGTTGCATGTTATTATTATTTTTTTTAAAAAAAAAGAGATTTTGATTCTAAGGACTCTGAATGAAATTTTCTTTTAAGATAGATTTTCAGAGGGATCTTTTAAAAAAAGTATTTTATTTTTAAAATAAAATAAATTAATTTGAAAACAACAAAACATAAGAAACATTGATGCGACTCATGGTAGCTTAGCTTTAAAGGCGTATCAACAAAATTTATACCTTGAATACTATTACTAAAGTAGCCAAGCTACTATAGCATAGTGGTTCTAGGATCGTTCACTGGGAAGGGTTTTCGCAAACACAAGTGATATTCAAATTAGGAAAATAGGTGATTTTCTTATGGATGTTAGCTTTAAAAGAAAATGTAAATGTTTTAGAAATATTTAAGCTAATCTAAGCTAACATTAAAGACTAAAATGAAAGGGTGTAAAAACAAGTTTCTCAAAGATAGGATAGCTATGCTCTAGCTCTTATGCAAATTGGAAATCTCAGGATAGGCTCCTCGCGTTGGGGTTGCAACTATGGTGATGCTTGCTTCCCGAACCGGTATGGATTTAGCAAATCAAGTTTTAATCCTTTAAAATGACAAAACAGATGGTAGTGAATTTCATCAATGGTTATTCACCTTAGACTTCCTTTGAATGGCTCGTAAGAGATAACTAATGGTCTAAAGCCAAAAGCTTACCAAATATTGGCAACTCAAAGTCATTCCAAGTGATAAACTCACCTTTCAATGGCCATTTGAAATTGGTTCCAACGGATTAATACAAAACTTGGAATTGAAAACCTCACCTTCCAATAGCTCGTAGGAGATAACTAATGGATAGAAATCCAAAAGCTTATCAAGTATTGGCCGTTGGAAGTTGTCCAAAGGAAATAAAAACCAAACTTTGCATTAATGAACCTTTAATGGAAAACGACTACCTTACCTTCGGGTGTGAGAAATTTCCATGGGATTGCATCCAATCCATCACATAACATCCATACTTTGAGAAACTAAAAGCTTTAGCCAATCATCCTCTGAGGAAAAGCCCTTAGAGGCTGTTTGGCTACTAAGAAAATAAAATAGTGAAGAGAAAAGAGAAAACGAGAGAGTGTAAAACGTAACCTATTATCTAACATATATATGTTCCAAGAGGTGATTTCCACCCCTTATATAGTCTTTACAATTGCAAAAGCTTGTGATTGGTTAGTTACAAGGATAAGAAAGGAAATTACATCACAAAATACAAAGGAAAATATCTAAAGTGGAGTCGGCTAGAACAGAGCAAAATTCGCAACACGCATAGGTTATGCGAACGTTATGCGAACGTAATGCGAAATTCGCATTACCTCTTGTGGAATGCGAAATTTTCGCATAACCTGGAGCAGTTTGCTTCCGAGGGCCATATCTTCCTCATTTCAGATCCAAATCGTGCACGGTTTGAAGCGTTGGATTCTTGACTTCAAGAGATTTAAAATGGTATATAGCATGTAAAAATTGGACTTCGGGAAGTGCTCCAAAAGTGCGAAAGAAGACTGCAGCTACTGTCCTCTTTGCTTCTCTTTGCTTTGCTTGCTTTTCCTCTTTGCTTCACTTTGCTTGTGCTCGTGTTTCCACTTGAAATTCAAGCTTGTAAACGTCCAAAATCCTTGCTTTAACTTGTCCAACTAGCTCCTCCATCATTTGGCATGCTTGAATCGATTCATAAGCTGATAAAAACATGTAAACTTGCCACAAAATGGTTAAAACCAATTACTAAGGACCTTAATGAATTAATTGGGTTAAATGAATATGATTACTACTCAAAGGTGCTGAAAACTATTATAATTAGGTCTACAAAATAGCACTTTTTGGTAGTAATCACACCCCCCAACCGACTCATTGCTAGTCCCTTAGCAATGGAGGAGATAAAAACTAAGTAAACTATAAAAATATACATAAAAGGGATCATGCAAATCACTCCAAAAAATGATATGAGTGGCATGATGGACATCCATGGATCAATAAAGATGTGAAACTCAACCTATAATAAGAGTTGTCAAAGCATTCACTTGATCATAGAGTACAAAGAATGGATATTATGCAAGTTTTTGCATCAAAAGAATTTCCACTCTCAAAAGATCCAAATCAAATCCTTCCACTAAAAGCTAAGTGTTAATGTGATTAGCTTTCGAGTATAGTATGGATAACTATCATCTCCCCCCAACCTAAGTCTTTCTTTAAGCTTAGCAAAATTAACCATCTCTTGATAGGCTAGGAACGCACCTCTTATTCACAATTCTTTTCACTTACTAAACTTAACCAATTCACCCATGTAACAAGCAGAGGATCGGTGACTCCCAACCAATAAAGGCTTAGGGCACCAGGCTTTAAAGGCTTTCGCCACCCCTTCGGACCATGCTCAGGTTTCAAGGCAAGCAAAGAAGTTTATTCTATATATATATATATATTTTTTTTTTCTTTTTTTTTTCTTTTTCTTTTTTCTATTTTTTCAAAGACTCATTGGTCTTTATGAGGTGTCCCAACACTATTAAAGAGAGGTTAAAGGTGTCAAATTATGATTTCTCAAGCTTAGAGGGTGAGATAGTTTCACATCTTATAATCGGAATCTAATGTATGTGTGTGCGAATAGCTTAAGGTGGAAGAGATAAGTTTGCATGCAATGAGAGTTTCAACAATTCATCAACTTTTAGAAGAGCATAATACAAACTCTAAGACTCATGTAATCAAGTTGAAACTCGACTTCTCTCATTTAATTTTGAGAGTTAATCCTTAATATCCATGGAGTTTAAAGCAAAAAATTTTAAAATTTAAACAAAAAGTAGCTAATTTAACTAAGTATGATAAAAATTTAAACTAATACTTACTTCCTCATCTCTCCCCCCAACCGAGATGAACATTGTCCTCAATGTTTGAATCGAAAATAAGGAGGAAGGAAGTGGTACCTCATGTGATGTGGACTTGGAGTTGAGAAGGTAAACCACCTGTTTCAAAATTCAAAAATTGAATGAGAGAGGAATTTATACTAAATGTTTACAAAAATGATGAGTGGGCCCCACTTTGAGCAGCTGAGGACAAGGCTCAAAGGCTTGGGATTGGGGAGGGTAGGGATGAAGAAGCTTAAAAATTCGCATTCCACAAGAGGTTATGCGAAAATTTCGCATATGGGGGAAAGGTAATGCGAATTTCGCATTTGCACTATTCACATGGTGGAATGCGAAATTTTCGCATTTGCACTATTCACACGCCCACTTGATGTTTTGAAGCTCATTCAAATTGTGGAAATTTTTGGCTTTTGAGGGTGGGAAATGCTGGCTAAGGTAAGAAAAGGATTTTTCATGGTGAATAGGCTTGGAAATTGGAGCTTTTTCATGAAGAAATTTTGAAAATTGGAGCTCCTCTACCCGGCGGCCATGGGTTCTCTTTGAAGAAAACGTGGCTTGAATGCTTAGCTTGAGGTTTTGAATTGGTGAATACAAGGCTGAAATTGGTTGATCGGAAGAGATGTTGAGAGAAATGAAGAACCTTAGCATTTGAAGATGAGAACACGGCCTTTTAAAGAGGAAGTGGAAATTTCGCATTACACCTTGGTTATGCGAAAATTTCGCATTCCTGTGAGTACCCTGACAGAGAGCATGGTTTTGAAAATTTGTCCCAAAAACGAATTCGCATATGGTTCGCATAAGGTTCGCATTCCTGTGAAATTCGCATAAGGGATTTTGGGAAGGGACCGAGAGCATGTTTTTTTGGAAATTGCCACAAAAGCATTTTCGCATAAGGGGTGTGTTATGCGAAAATTTCGCATAACATGGTGTGTTATGCGAAAATTTGCACTTCCTCTTTAAAAGGCCGTGTTCTCATCTTCAAATGCTAAGGTTCTTCATTTCTCTCAACATCTCCCCGGCAACGGCGCCATTTGATGCGACTCATGGTAGCTTAGCTTTAAAGGCGTATCAACAAAATTTATACCTTGAATACTATTACTAAAGTAGCCAAGCTACTATAGCATAGTGGTTCTAGGATCGTTCACTGGGAAGGGTTTTCGCAAACACAAGTGATATTCAAATTAGGAAAATAGGTGATTTTCTTATGGATGTTAGCTTTAAAAGAAGATGTAAATGTTTTAGAAATATTTAAGCTAATCTAAGCTAACATTAAAGACTAAAATGAAAGGGTGTAAAAACAAGTTTCTCAAAGATAGGATAGCTATGCTCTAGCTCTTATGCAAATTGGAAATCTCAGGATAGGCTCCTCGCGTTGGGGTTGCAACTATGGTGATGCTTGCTTCCCGAACCGGTATGGATTTAGCAAATCAAGTTTTAATCCTTTAAAATGACAAAACAGATGGTAGTGAATTTCATCAATGGTTATTCACCTTAGACTTCCTTTGAATGGCTCGTAAGAGATAACTAATGGTCTAAAGCCAAAAGCTTACCAAATATTGGCAACTCAAAGTCATTCCAAGTGATAAACTCACCTTTCAATGGCCATTTGAAATTGGTTCCAACGGATTAATACAAAACTTGGAATTGAAAACCTCACCTTCCAATAGCTCGTAGGAGATAACTAATGGATAGAAATCCAAAAGCTTATCAAGTATTGGCCGTTGGAAGTTGTCCAAAGGAAATAAAAACCAAACTTTGCATTAATGAACCTTTAATGGAAAACGACTACCTTACCTTCCGGGTGTGAGAAATTTCCATGGGATTGCATCCAATCCATCACATAACATCCATACTTTGAGAAACTAAAAGCTTTAGCCAATCATCCTCTGAGGAAAAGCCCTTAGAGGCTGTTTGGCTACTAAGAAAATAAAATAGTGAAGAGAAAAGAGAAAACAAGAGAGTGTAAAACGTAACCTATTATCTAACATATATATGTTCCAAGAGGTGATTTCCACCCCTTATATAGTCTTTACAATTGCAAAAGCTTGTGATTGGTTAGTTACAAGGATAAGAAAGGAAATTACATCACAACATACAAAGGAAAATATCTAAAGTGGAGTCGGCTAGAACAGAGCAAAATTCGCAACACGCATAGGTTATGCGAATGTTATGCGAACGTAATGCGAAATTCGCATTACCTCTTGTGGAATGCGAAATTTTCGCATTACCTCTTGTGGAATGCGAAATTTTCGCATAACCTGGAGCAGTTTGCTTCCGAAGGCCATATCTTCCTCATTTCAGCTCCAAATCGTGCACGGTTTGAAGCGTTGGATTCTTGACTTCAAGAGCTTTAAAATGGTATATAGCATGTAAAAATTGGACTTCGGAAAGTGCTCCAAAAGTGCGAAAGAAGACTGCAGCTGCTGTCCTCTTTGCTTCTCTTCACTTTGCTTGCTTTTGCTCTTTGCTTCTCTTTGCTTGTGCTCGTGTTTCCACTTGAAATTCAAGCTTGTAAACGTCCAAAATCCTTGCTTTAACTTGTCCAACTAGCTCCTCCATCATTTGGCATGCTTGAATCGATTCATAAGCTGATAAAAACATGTAAACTTGCCACAAAATGGTTAAAACCAATTACTAAGGACCTTAATGAATTAATTGGGTTAAATGAATATGATTACTACTCAAAGGTGCTGAAAACTATTATAATTAGGTCTACAAAATAGCACTTTTTGGTAGTAATCAAACATGCAAAATAACCAAAAACAAAATCACAAAGTAGAATTTGGACAACCTAGCAAACTAACAAGGATGCAGTAGATTTCAGTGAATTAAAAGGTGTCAACTGGCCATTATTTGATTATCAACTTCAGAAGGGACCTGAATTCAACAAGGAGAAGTGTAAACAGTCTTGCAAAGATGATTGCCTCTGTGTGGTTGCTATCTATAACACTAACAATCAGTGTTGGAAGAAGAAGTTTCCTCTCTCAAATGGAAGACACCAACCTACACAAAATGTCTTCGAGTACTCAACTGCTCTCATCAAGGTACGGATTAAAAATGATACTATAGAGAGATGCCCAGACAAGTCTACCTTGATCCTTGTTGGGTCAGCACTCCTTGGCAGCTCTGTGTTCTTTAATCTCTTTCTGTTGTTAGCAATGCCTGCGGCTGCGCTCTTCTTCTACAACAAGAAACTGATGAATATCCAGTCCGTTTCAAGCAAATTCCCGACCACCAGTGTGAGAACTTATTCATACAAAGAGCTTGAAAAGGCAACCGGTGGATTCAAGGAGAAATTGGCCAGGGGAGCTTTTGGAACAGTTTATAAAGGGGTTTTGGCATCAGATGCTAGGAGATTTGTGGCAGTCAAGAAGTTAGATAAGGTGGTACAGGAAGGCGAGAAGGAATTCAAAACAGAAGTCACTGTGATTGGGCAGACCCACCATAGGAATTTAGTCGGTTTGCTTGGCTACTGTGATCAGGGTATGCACCGGCTTCTGGTATACGAGCACATGAACAATGGATCTTTAGCAGACTTCTTGTTTGGAATATCTACACCTGAATGGAGCCAGAGACTCCAGATAACCTTTGGGATTGCAAAAGGGCTAATGTATTTACACGAAGAGTGCAGCACCCCCATCATCCATTGTGATATAAAGCCTGAAAACATCCTCCTTGACGAGTACCTTACACCTAGGATTTCAGACTTCGGACTAGCAAAGCTTCTGATGAGAGATCATACTCGGACCCTTACAACCATCAGAGGGACCAAAGGATACATTGCACCAGAATGGTAATGGTTCAGGAGCAAGCCAATTACGGCGAAAGTGGATGTTTATAGTTATGGGGTTATGTTACTGGAGATCATCAGTTGCAGGAAGAGCGTACATTCACAGCCGGAAAATGAGGAGGAAGCAATACTTGCTGATTGGGCTTATGATTGCTATAGAGGGCACAGATTGGATAAGCTAGTGAAAAATGATGATGAGGCAGGAAAGGACATGGGGATGCTGGAGAGGGTAGTGATGGTTGCCATTGGGTGCATTCAAGAGGACCCTTCTTTGAGGCCCTCCATGGGAATGGTCATACTGATGCTTCAAGGAGTTGTTGAAGTTCCTGTGCCCCCTTGTCCTTTCCCCTTTAGCTCAACCTTTTGAAACTACACATCCTTAATACAATATATACGCACCTACTCGTCTTTGTAATCCTGGAAGTTCCATATATCATGAACTTCAGTTGAATATATATGTTTGTTCTAATAGTGTTTTCTTTGTTCGTATGGTTGCATTTTCTTGTTCTAATAGTACAAACAAGGTTGCTACACTATGTTATAAATTTCAAGGTGGCAGGTAAACATCATATTCTCACATTTTTACAGGTATTGGAAAATTGGCAAGCACTTGCTGCAAAAAGTGTATTTTCTAGGTGTTTAGAAAATTCAAAACCAGCTGTGAACTCTATCTATATAGAACTTTTGGCAACTTCACCAAAAGTTTTTCAAGCTTTTGGAAGATTCAAAACATAGAAAACCACCCGATGGTTTCGTATATCGGCAGTTAGAAAGCGTGTTGTGGACATGGAGCTTGCATTCTTATTTTAATCTTAGTTTGGACCATGCAATTAAACCCATCTACTAGTTAGCCCAAGGTTTCTTGTAGACGAAATAAGAGGTTGGAATTTAATTTAATGTTTCACTCAGCCCGACAGTTACCAATTACCAGCAACTTTGTCATGATGTTGACGACTTCAAATACTTACTTCTAGTCCAATTCTTCTTCCATTGGAAAATTTCTCTTGCTCATAATTACCAACTTCATATGGGAAACTGCTTTACCAGTTGCTTGAATCCTCTCCTGATCTCCAAAATTTCAATGCTTTTTAGAGTAATGATGGTGGACATGAGATCCTTGAAGAGAATACCACAGTTTTGGTTTTGTTGTATGCATCCCCTTTGCTCTTAGCTTCTCTTTTAAGGCTCCCATGACTCTGCTGGCCAAATAATTTGAGTCCGAGTTAATCTAATATTAGTTAATTAATTAATTATTAAATTGTATCCAGATCTCACTAGGTAATCTATTCCCTTTCTTTATTCTATAAAAAATCTAATTACAATACTATATGAATTTAGAAAATATTCTATATAATAATTTTTTATTAAAAAAAATTATATATTCCAATTAAAAAGTTGAGACACTTCCAATAGATTTTAAAAAACAAATTTTTCATACACAGATGAACCGTCGAATGAAGGGAAAGTAGAGAAGAATAGGGTGGAGTTCTATATATAAGAAATTTTTTAAACTATTGTAGACATAAATAAATTACCATTAATTTGGTCTTCTAAAACAAAAGGATAAGTCTTATTATCTTGTTGGTAAAACCTATCGGAAAAGAAAATTTGCTAAAATTAAGGAACTAAATCCCTTGAATTAAGCAACTAAAATTGGGGAATTTGAAATTCAAATTCCCTATTTTCACCTATAAATAGAGATGTCTTCCATCAAGGATCAAGGAGATGAGAGGGAAGAAAATTCAGAAATCAAAGAAAAACTCCCTACAAGTAAGCGACAAAAGAACTAATACACTCGTTCTTTGCCATTCAACAAGGTCATTCGAGAATAAACCACTTGTGGCCCTTAATTGACATTTGAAATCAAGAAAAAATATTCTTTGTTAGAAAGAATATTATTATTATTTTTTTGAGATTGTACCCGCGATATTCTTGAATTTAATAAATCATTTGTTCACACTATTTTTCCTATTTCATTTTGCTAATTTCGTAGGATAAAATTTACGAAATTTTGAAAATATCGAAACATTGTCAATATTTTCATTAAGATATATGTAATTAGTGATGCATTTGTTGAAAAAAGGTACCCATGTTTCAATGATATTTGATTATCTTCTTTATAAATATCATATAAAATATTGAATATATTACAAAGAGGTGTAAAAATGGAAAATAAAATAAAATAAAATTTGAAATCCATTAAACTATTCATGTTTTTTTTTAACTCTCCTTTATTTTCTTTTTCCTTCTTAAATTATTTAATAACCTTTCATTAAATTATCTGTTTTTTCTTCATTTTTTTAGTTGGCATCCAAACAATACGTAGGACAGAATATAGGATAAAATCAAGGACAACTCTCTCTTTATCTACGGGTTTGACTATCTTTTAGTTTTTTAAGAATTCCTTTATTGGATGACTAATATCATGCGCATTTTTGTTCAATGTGGAGGATTCACATTCATTTGATGTTTCATTGGGCCAAAAATGTATAAACTAATTATTTTGGATATACTTTATCCATGTCATGTTTTAAAAGTGATGCTTATTAAATACTTATATTTTGTAGTTCTTGTTAATGTTCAATATAAGCATGCAAATCGAGAAGACTTCATGACTTTAGGACTTAGACAAGAATTACTAAATATAGAAATGAATATAGGGATAAACCAACTTCGTATTAATTTTATTACATAATTAATGTTGTTAACTATTTTATGCTTATATTTTATATCATAAATTTATTTATATGCAAACTCAACACTTTTGTGATGAAATTTAAAGCAGTATGGTCTAGTATGGTCTACTCACTGCTCCTTACCCATCACATTTGCGAGTATGTTCATCAATTTCTATTTACACCTTACTTTGTCCTCAACAATAATAATGAGAAGAGGCTTCTTATTCATACCATTTCTCATATTGTTCATACCTTGTTTTACATTACTTGTATCATTTTTTGCATTGTTCATACCATCCGTCATACCCTATCTTACATTATTCATACTTTCTCTTACATTATTTGTAACTTTTCTCACATATTGAAAACAATTTGATAACAAAGGACTAAATTATTTCAATTTGATTAATAATAAACTCATAAAAAAAAAAGTTCTAAAACCTAAATCTTGTAAATCATTACATATTAAAATGCTACATTTTTACTGGCAAAATTTATATTTAAATAAAAAAATATCAAATATTACCTTTAGTAAATGTAATCACTTGAAATAGTTTATTTCCTCTATGAAATACAAATTTTTGTTTTTCTTCCTTAAGAAATCTTATACTTAATCTTTAAATTTGATTTATCACAAATACGTTAGTTGAAGCTATTTAATTTTCATATTAAATAAATATTTCTTGTTCTATATTTGCATACCGAGAGTACAAGAATAGTTGATAAAATTTTGTTATTTTAGATAATTGTTAGGTGCTTAATTAATTAAATAACAAATTATATTTGATATTTAATAATAAATTATAATATTACACTTTACACTTGCATTTATTAGTGGTTCAAATGTGGGTTGGCAACCCAAAATAAATGATGGGTACCAAAGAACAACCCGGTGGCTTTTGCTTTCCATTTTTGGAAAGCTCCACCCATGTTACTCAATAGAGTCTGTCATCAGTTTTTTTTCCTTTGCTTTCTTTTACTCACCACTCAATTATTGGTTTTGGAAAAAAAGTCAGCATCTGGTCCACCACCATCAATGATTCCTTCAAGCGTCATGCATTTTGGCAATAGAGACCAGTCTTTGCTTTGCAGTTTGTTGTTGTGATTCTGCATTAATTTTGCTTACCTTCATTTTTCCTGTATTGAATCTCGCTAAATTCGTTTTGCAATGGCGGACGCACTCTTCTCGTCTTCACTTCAAGTTCTATTCGACAGGTTGGCTTCTCTGGACCTCATCAACTTCATCCGGGCACAAAAGCTCAGCCATGAACTCCTTACCAACTTTAAGAGGAAATTGCTAGTTGTCCACAAAGCGCTCAATGATGAGGAGATGAAGCAATTTTCAGATCCACTAGTCAAAGACTGGCTAGTCCAAGTTAAGGATGCTGTGTATCATGCGGAGGACCTGTTGGACGAGATCGCTATCGAAACTTTGCGGTGCCAGATTGAAGCTGCTGAACACCCCAAAACTGGTGGAATTTATCAGGTGTGGAACAAGTTCTCCACCAGGGTTAAGGCTCCATTTGCTACTCAAAGAATGGAGCCCAGGGTCAAGGGCTTGATTACCGTACTTGAAAACATTGCACAAGAAAAAGTTGAGCTTTGGCTGAAAGAAGGTGAAGGCGATAAACTGTCACTAAGACCACCAACCACTTCTTTGGTGGATGAGTCCTCTGTGGTGGGCAGGGATGGAATCAAGGAGGAGATGGTGAAGTGGTTGCTTTCTGATAAGGAAAATGCAATAGGCAACAACGTCATAGATGTGATGTCCATAGTGGGCATGGGCGGCAGCGGCAAGACCACGCTCACTCAGTTTCTCTATAACCATGACACGGTCAAGCAACACTTACATACGGGACAGAGTGAAGAAAGACTGGAAGAGGTAGGTGAGTCATGTTTTAATGAGCTTCTAGCAAAGTCATTTTTTCAAAAATCTATTACAAAGGAATCATTTACCATAAAATCATGCTTTGTAATGCATGATATAATACATGACTTGTCTCAACATATCTCCGGCGAATTTTGTGTTCAATTGGAAGATTATAAGGTGCAAAAAATAACTGATAAGGCTCGTCATTTTCTTTACTTTAAAAGTGGCTATGACTGAATGGTTGTACCTGAAAAATTTGAGGCTATTGGTGAAGCTAAACATCTCTGGACATTCTTAGACGTGAAGAGATTTACACATATTCCTTATCATACATGGAGTAAAAGAGTTTTACAAAATATATTACCAAAATTTAAATCCTTGCGTGTGTTATCATTGTGTGCATACAACATAATAGATGTGCCTGAATCAATACACAATTTAAAACCGTAGCGTTACTTGGATCTCTCTTTTATGATGATTGAAAAATTGCCTAAATCAATATGTTATTTGTACATGTTTACATACGATGATATTGAGTAGATGTCACGTTCTTCTTGAATTGCCTTCAAAAATGGGGAAGTTGATTACATAATGTTCTTAGCAGGTTACAACCTCATCCAAATTTAAAAAAGTATCCTGGTGTAATACACCATTTCCAGATTGGCTTGAAGATCCTTCATTCTTGAATATTGGGTCCCTTAAGCTTTGGGCTTGTTGCAATTGCTCAACATTGCCGCCACTAGGGCAGCTACCTTGTCTTAAACTTCTAGAGATCTCGAGACATGAAAGTAGTAGTCAAGGTGGGTGGTCAGTTTTATGGGAATTCCTCTTCCTCACTTCAGCCCTCCTTCCCATCCCTGCAAACTATATCATTTTATAATGTCCAATTGGGAGAAATGGTTATGTCGTGGAGGTATACGTGGAGAATTCCCTCGTCTCCAGGAGCTTTCTATAAGGCAATGTCCCAAACTCATTGGGGAATTACCAATACACCTTCCTTCATTGCAGGAACTTAACCTTGAAATATGTCCGTAACTGCTTGTGCCTACACTAAATGTTCCTACTGCCCGTAGATTACAGTAGAAAAGGCAAACTTGTGGGTTCACAGCTCTTCAAACTTCAGAAATTGAAATTTCAGACGTCTCTCAATGGAAGCAACTTCCAATAATACCTCGCAATCTCTCCATTACAAAGTGTGATTCTATGGAGTCTCTACTAGAGGAGGAAATCCTGCAAACCAACATCCACAGTTTAAAAATTTGTGACTACTCTCTTTCAGATCCCCGAGCAAATTTGGTTTACCCACTACGTTGCAATCTCTAACTGTACCAAAGTGGACCTTCTTCTACTTGAGTTGTTTAGATGCCATCACTCTGTACTTGAAAATCTATCAATCAATGGTGGTACCTGTAGGGAACCCCTCCTGATGACACGTGGCACGCACCGCTGTCCATATCAACTTTATTCGTACTCCCCAAGAGGACACGTGGCACGCACCTCTATCCGGGTCCCCCAAGGGGGGCATACAACACTCTCAAATATCATACCAGGGTGATGCTCTATCCTATCAGGACCTATTGTCCGGATCATTGACTGTAACGAGCAAGCCTTGCTGAGTCATCCCCGACAGCCTACCACAGCCCACGTTCCGCCGCCTGTAGAGCGAAAGGACATAAGTGATGGCAAGTCACCTCCCACAATCTCTGACAGCCGCCTGCAGGGTGATGATGACCCTGCCACCACCTTGAGGACATCATGACAAGCCAAAAAGTCTTCCCACCATTAAAGAGGGGAACAGAGCTTCTGACATTATATAAAAGGGTCTTCACACAAAGAAGAAGGTAAGCGAGAGATCCCAAGAAAAGGGCAATAGCTTGATCTTTTGAGCCATGACTAACAAAACCATCGGAGGGTGTGTCCGGACATCCTGTTCGGACATCTTTTGTAGGATCGACTGAGCCAGAACTCTTTCTTGGTTGATAGCACGCGTCCACTTGGCAGCAGCAGGGATACCTGGGACACGAGGTATCAGCATTGGCGCCGTCTGTGGGAACTCTCTGATTCAGTCGACGACAAAGATGTCCACACTTTCTAGAGGCTGCTCATCGACTAGGGGAGACGAAGATTATTTCGAATGGCGCTAAGCCATCGAAAGGAGACAGTTGGAGAGCGAGCGACAAATGCAGGCTCTCTTCCAGGAAACAACGAGACTGAGAGAAGAAAACGTTGTGTTACGCATCCAGGCTTCATCAACGGAACCTTCTCGTGGTCAGCGCTCAAGAGGCCAAGGAGCAAACTCAAGGCCTGACCCAGAGTCAATATACCTTAGGACTACGGGGGTCATCCTCGAGGCGGGCAATGTTAGACCACAAGAACGACACACGCCCATGCACCAAGCCCCCCAGGAGGAAAGCTCAGACTTTACTCGTCTCTCATCAAAGAGACAACGGGACAAAAGACCTCAGTTGTCGGACGCGATGCACGCAAGGCTAGGCCCATAGGGACCTAGGAAGACAAGGCCGCTAGTAGCCACAACCTGGGGAACGCACCCTGACCCCCTGGTCACACCCATGGTGCAGAACGTCCTCCTGCACCAAGCGGTACGACAAGCTGGGAGAAACCCCCCAAATGAGCCACCCACTGGCTCCATCAGCAAAAGGCTGGACGACATGCTCTCCAAACCTTTTTGCTCGCATATTATTCATTACGACCCCCCAAGGGGATTTCTCGTGCTTAAATTTTCCTCGTATGATGGGTCCAGTGACCCCTTCGACCATATCATGCATTATCGACAGCTCATGACTCTCGATATAGGAAATGACGCGCTGCTATGCAAAGTATTCCCCGCCAGCCTACAAGGGCAGGCTCTCTCATGGTTTCACCGCCTACCCCTTAACTCTGTTGATAATTTCAGGGACCTGTCGGAAGCTTTTGTGGGACAATACTTATGCTCCGTTCGGCATAAACAGAACATTAGCACTCTCCAAAACATTAAAATGCAGGAGAATGAGTCTTTAAGAGAGTTCGTGAAGCGATTTGGTCAGGTCGTGTTACAAGTAGAGGCTTACAGCATGGATTCTGTCCTTCAGATCTTCAAACAAAGCATTTGTCCAGGTACCTCATTCTTCGAGTCGCTCGCTAAGAAGCCTCCTACGACGATGGACGACTTGTTCCGGCACGTGAGCAAATACTCAATGTTGGAGGACGACGTGCGTGCAGCCACCCATCAAATCTTGGTCGCCGGTCAAACATCCAGAAGTGGTGCGAAAAGAAGTTCCAAACCTCCGGATCGGCCAAGGCCGCTCGGTCGAAGGCAGGAAGAACAAAGCCACCCAAAACGGCCGCCCCTCACACCCCTTTCCATATCCTACGAGAAGTTCCTCCCTATGATCCAAGGCCTGTCCGACTTCAGGTGGCCCAGACCCCTCAGAGCAGACCCAACCCAAAGGGATCATAGTAAGAAGTGTGCCTACCATAAGGAGCACGGTCACACTAAGAAGACATGCAGGAGCCTCCATTATTTTGTGGAAAGACTCATAAAGGCGGGACATTTGAAGCAATACCTTTGCTTAGACACCAGAGTTAGAGACACTTCCCGAAATCACAATTCAGGAGAACCCCCAGGATCCCAGCCGCCCCCAAAGCCATTATAAACTATATCCACGGAGGACCACTAGATAAGGAGTACGACTCCAAAGGAAAGAGACAGAGGCTATTGCGAGCAGCATCGGTACGTGAGTGCGTCAACTCCATATGGCCTAGGATAGCTGGTGGGAGCCCCCGACCCATAGATGGGACAATCATTTTCCCCTCAGTAGACCCCACACGGATATTACAACCTCATCGCAATGCCCTCATCCTATCCCTAGGGATGGGAGACTTCGACGTGAGATGCATCCTAATTGACCCGAGCAGCTCGACCGATCTTTTATTAGCGTCAGTAATTAGCCACATGGGACGTGATCTATCCGACCTCGAAAACCCTGGGCGAATCTTGTCCGGATTCAACGGAGCGGTGACTACTTCCTTGGCAGATATTGTGCCGCCGGTCCAAGCAGGCCCAATCACTCTCAACGTACAATTTTCGGTGGTACAAGATTTATCACCCTTCAATGCTATCTTGGGGCGCACATGGCTACACTACATGAAAGCCATCCCCTCTACGTACCATCAAATGGTAAGCTTTCTCATTGAAGAAGGGCAAATCGACCTATACGGTAGCCAGATTAGCCGCTCGCCAATGCTATCGAGATAGCGAGAAGTAGGGACCAACTGATTCGTTGCCCAGCCGGGTCTTTTAATAAAAAATATTTATAAATCCTATGACCTTATACTGGTGTAGCAAAGCTACTATAGTATAGCAGTTCTAGGGTCGAACTCAGGGATGGGTTTTCACTCTATCAGTGACAGACTCTAAATTAGAAATTGATTCTGATGATTTCCTTTTGCACAAACTTGAAATTTAAAAGAAAATAAAATTGTTTTGAAAGTGATGATTGAAACTAAACTCACATAGAACTAAGTAAAAGAAAGAAGAAAGAAAGTCTCCCGGAGCTAAAGGTTGCTAGGTTCAAGTTCAGGATGCAAAGTGGAAAATTTCGGATTTTTCTCCTCGAATTGGGGATTTAACCTATAGTTATTTCCCGAACCCGTATAGGTTTGACAATGAAGATTTAATCCATAAGAAATTAATAGAGATGGTAGTCAAGGTCCATTAATGGCTTAAGACACTATGGGTTATCACCTTGAATCACTTTCCAATGGCTCGTACATGATAACTAATGGACTGATATGGATCTAGCAATAAGCATCCACAGAGACCTGAAGCTTACCATGTATTGGCCCAGTCAAAGTGATTCAAAGGGATTTAAGGCAAAACCTTGGCTTTAGAAACCATTTATGGACTCCAACTACCTGAATTTAATGCACGGAAACTTTCCACCTTTTAATCTGGACTTTTCACCTAGCTTCCTTCACTCCAAGAAACTATTGGTTTAGCCTCTCATCCTCTGGGAAAACATCCTCAGAGGTTGTTTGGCTTCCAAGAAAATAGAAAATAGTAGAGAGAAAAAGAAAGCAAAAGAGATCTCTGTATTTCACTAAGTATCCAATTTACATTAGTTGGTCTCCTGGAGAAAGCTCCCCGAAAAGATGATTTTTCAGTGATTACAAGAGAATTTATATAGGAAGGTAATTTTACCCTTCCTTGGATACTTCCTAGCTAAGGAATTACATGAGTGGCTGAATACAAGGAGAAAATGGAAATTTAGACACAAAAATATCAGAAGAAAAAGAGTCGGCAAAAATATCCAATTTTCGCACGTTGGAGTTCCAATTTCGCACTTTGGATTGAGGTGTGCGAAAATCCCACACTTTGGATTGAGGAATTCGCACCTTGGTTTCCATCGTGCGAAATTGTCCCTCAGCTTGATGCAGTTGTCTTCCGAAGGCCATATCTTCCTCATTTCAGCTCCAAATCGTACATGGTTTGAATTGTTGGATTTTTGACTTTCTGAGCTTTGAAATGGTATATAGAATGTAGAAAATGGACTTCGGAAAGTGCTCCAAAAGTGCAATGAAAGACTGCAGCTGTGTCCCCTATTTTCATCACCCTGTTTTCCTCTTCTCCATTGTTATTTCCTTGTATACTTTGAACGACTAAGGCAAAGGATTATGAGGCTCCATAGCTTGGTTTCTTCATAAATTTAAGCTTTCCAAAAGCTTTGCCATGAACTATATATAGCTTTCCCTCATTCTTAAATTGCTTTGGTGAGCATATAGCTATCAAAAAGCACCAAAACTTAACACAATTGTTAGAAATGATTGCAAGGGTCTCTAACATGTTAATTGAGTTAAAAGGTAATAATTACTACTCAAGGGTGTTTAAAAGAGCTAATTACAAGCTACAAAATAGCATGTTTTGAGTAGTAATCACTCCCCCCCAACCGACATATTGCTAGTCCCTTAGCAATTAAGGAGAGAAAAACTAAGCAAACTTAATAATATACATAAAAGAGGTCATGCAAATCATTCCAAAAAAATAATTGAGTGGCATGATTGATATCAAAACACATCTCACATGGTGAACTAAAGATATGAAGATTCAAAATGCAATAGGAGTTGTCCAAGCTAAAACTTAAACAAAAAGTACAAAGAGTGGAGATTATGCAATTAAGTATCAAAAGAATTTCTACTCTCAAGGTTCCAAATCAAACTCTTCCATAATAAGCTAAGTGTTAATGAGATTAGCTTCCGGATATAGTATGTACAACTATTCTCACCCTCCAACCTAAGCTTTTCTCGAACAATGGAAAAATTAACCAACTCTTAATAGGTTAGGAACGCACCTTTTTATTCACAATTCTTTTTACTCACTAAACTTAACCAATTCACCTATGTAGCAAGCAGAGGATCGATGACTCCCAACCAATCAAGGTTTAGGGCATCGGGTTTTAAAGGCTTTCGCCACCCCTTCGGATCATGCTTAGGTTTCAAGGAAAGAATAGAAGCTTATTCTTTTTTTTTTTTTCAAAGACTCATTGGTCTTTATGAGGTGTCCCAACACTATTAAAGAGAGGTTAAATAATGAACCAAGTCAAAATTTTCCTAAGCTTAGAAGGTGAGAAAGTTTTACATCATATATCCGGGATCTAATGTGCACAGTGTGTGTAAAGCTTGAAATGGAAGAAATAAGTTTGAAATCAAAAAGGGCTTCAATAGATTATTAACTTTGAAAGCATAAAACAAACTCTAAGACTTAAGTAATTAAGTTAAAACTCAACTTATCCTATTTTATTTTTGAGAAATTATCTTTAACAACCATAGAGAATGATTCAAAAAAAACTTTTTAAAAATTTTAAGCAAAAATCAACTAAAATACCAAAATAACTTAGTATTAACAACAAAACTTCCTTTCTCAACTCTCCCCCCAACCAAGGTGAACATTGTCCTCAATGTTTCAAAAGCGATTAAAAATAAAGGGAGGAAGTGGTACCTCCTGAGTGAGACAAAGTCTGAGTGTATAGGAGGTATGGAGTACCTTAAACCACATGTTCCAAAGACAAAAGAGTAATGAGAAAAGGGAATATAATAAAAAAGGATATATATATATATATATTACTTGGAAAAGAAATATACAATGTATGATTTCAAGTAATACTTCCAATCCCAGTTTATAAAACATGCAAAAGATGGGATTTACAAGTCTAATATAAAAAGCAAGTAAAACATAAAAAGATCAGATATGAGTGGGGTCATGTGATGGCTCTGCTCTGATCTCCTCCTCTGGCATGGGCTGCTTAGCTGGTAAGCTCTCCTCATCCGGCACTAGAGGCTCGGATGGTGCAGACCTATCATGTCCAAGAGGTGTCTGCATACTCAGATGCTGCTGGATCTGATGAAGGATCGTAGTATGCTGGGCCTGAGTAGCAATGATCTGATCCTAGTGTGCTCGAATAGTGGCCATCTGCTGGATAAGAGAATCTTGAGCAGTGCTCAATGTCTGCAATGAATGCACTAAGCCTCTGAATTCCGTAAGAGAAACGGTTACAGTGGGCTCAGATGAAGGAGGAGGTGCTGGGGTAGCTGGCATGACTGGTGGAGCATCCGAAGTGATAGGAGAAGTAGGATGTATAGCCTCGGGCATATGCACTGAGGTGTGTGCTGCAGGGGCAGGAGGTGTGGTCTCTGTGAGAATTTCATCCTGCTGGGCCTGAGGCATCTGCTCATCTTGGGGTAGCTCTGGAGGTGCAGGCATAGCTGGGACTCCCTGGGGTGCAAAGTAGGCTGCCAAGTGATGCCATTTGTCGAGAGAGAATTCCTCTCGGCAATGGCGGCGCCTCTCAAGACGGGGCTCTTCAGGATAGCCCAGGTGCTCTAAAATCTGGCAGAGGAGCCTCGAAAATAGTAATGGGATGCCATCTGCCCTCTGAAGCTTCTTCTGATGGACTTTCTCTTCAAAATGAAGAAGAGAAGTCATAATCAAATGATGAGGGCCGAAGTAATAGCCCTCAGAAATCCTAAACAATGCCTCAAGTATAGCTCCTCTCCTCTGAAGTTTATGTTGAAGTGGGAAGATGTTGACACGAAGGAGCACATCAATAAGGAGCATCCCAGATGGAAGCTCTCTCCTAGTCAACACCGAGGTTGTAGAAGTCCCCCTGGACAAAATACGGACCATGTCACTCTGAGAGAATGAAGACCACTCCCTGAATTCCGCCTGAATCACAGGCTCATAAGGTATACGGAGGGCCTCAGCAATATGGCGAGCTCCAATGGCACCCTGGCGTCCATCTATGGTAAATTGGATGAGAGTAGGATTGCGGAGGCCTCGAGTAGTCATAGATTGATAAAAATCTATAACTACTCTGGGATAGTAGAATTGCCTAGGAGTGAGAAGATCCTCCATGTGATACCTCTGCAGCAGTCGGAATGAATCTCTGAGCTCTGGCTGCTGTCTGAGGGCCTCTATATCAAAGTATGTCTCGGAGTGGAAGGATCGATCTCTGCAATCCAAGTTGCCCTCTATCGGTGGTCCGGCTATCATGGGACGCCTGATAACTGTCTCGGGAGTAATCCCCACAGGAATCCGAGGTTCCTCTGTAGGCGGCTCTGCCGAAGGTGCATGGGATGGCTCTCCAGGACCCGAGAACTTGGTTCTCTTCGCTGGTGGCCGAGAAACAGAGCTCGTGGCTTGATCGGTTGGTGGCACAGGGTTCGTGGGTGGCCTCCTGGTGGGGTATCGACGTTGAGAAGGGGCTCCCCCCTCAGATGGGGGAATGGCCGGGGCCTGAACAGGTGGCGAAGCTGCGCCTCCCATGGCGGCTTGATGTGGTCGAGGTGTCGGTGAGGATGGGGAGGCGGAAAGGCCTCCTCTGGTCTTTGCCATGGCCGAAATGAAGGGAGGTGGCTGTTCGGGATTCCAGAGGCTTCTCAGCTGGTGCGTGGGGGAGTCTTTTGAGTTTTTGGACTTCAAGGGCTTATATAGGAATGGGGTTTGGGGGGGTTTGATGTTTTAAAATTTTCCAAGGCAACCGAAAAGTCGTTTTTGGACGTTAGGCACAATTTCGGGGGTAAAATTTTAATTTAAAAGTCAGTTTAAAATTTCGCACCTTGAATTTGGGTGTGCGAAAATGGCTTTTAGGGAATTCGCACTTTAAATAGTGGATTTCGCACCTTGAAATCAGTTTTCGCACCTTGAGATCAATTTCGCACCTTGATTTTGAGGTGTGCGAAAATGGCATCTCTTTGACCGAGGAATTCGCACCTTGAAATCCATCGTGCAAAAATTTCGCACCTTGAAATGCAATGCTCTGTTTCCTTGGTTTTGCTCCCCCTGTCTTGCTTTTGAAGAGTTCTCCACATTTTTCTTGATTTTTTTCTGAAATTTATCATCAAAATTGTCTTGAATTAAGACAAAATAAACTAAGTTTGAGCAAGAATTAAAATCAAAAGAAATAAAAATAATGATATAACTATAAAACTATAACAAAAAATTCATGGACTTATTTAGTCCATGATACCCTGCTTTCCCTCAGAGTTGTGGTGGTTCAAGGAGGTTGATCTCCTCCTTGTCTGTACTGTAAGGCTCTATGAATGGCTTGAGATGATGGCCATTGACTTTGAAGGTTTGATTGCTTGTGGGATTGAATACTTCCACCACTCCGTTGGGATGCACTTCATGAATTATGAAAGGACCCGTCCACCTGGATTTCAATTTTCCTGGAAAAAGATGAAGTTTAGAGTCATAAAGCAAAACTCTTTGTCCTTTGGTCAAATTCTTCTTGATTTACCAACTGATCATGCCATTTTTTCAATCTTGCTTTTGCAATTTTTGAATTGAGGTATGCATCATTCCTCATTTCCTCCAATTCATTCAAATCCAAACATCTCTTTAACCCGGCTCTTGTCAAATCCATGTTGAGCTTTTTGATTGCCCACCATGCTTTATATTCAATCTCCACTGGAAGATGACACGCTTTGCCATAAACAAGGCGATAGGGAGACATTCCTAGAATGGTCTTGTAAGCTGTCCTATAAGCCCATAAGGAATCCAGGAGCTTGATAGACCAATCCTTCCTATTCACATTCACCACTTTCATCAATATATTCTTGATCTCACGGTTGGCTAACTCAACTTGGCCACTTGTTTGAGGGTGATAAGGTGTAGCTACCTTGTGCTTAACCCCATACTTGGCTAGAAGAGTCTCAAAAGGTTTATTGCAAAAGTGGGTTCCTCCATCACTTATAATGGCCTTTGGCACTCCAAATCTTGCAAAGATGTTGTCCTTGAGGAATTTAAGTACCACCTTATGATCATTGCTCCTACATGGGATTGCTTCTACCCACTTAGAGACATAATCCACTCCCACCAAGATGTAGGAATGTCCAAATGACATTGGAAATGGTCCCATGAAGTCTATACCCCAGACATCAAAGATATCCACTATTAAGATGGGGTTCAAGGGCATCATATTTCGGCGTGTTAGCTTACCAAGCCTTTGACACCGATCACATCCCTTGCACATTGAGTGGGCATCTTTGAAAAGGGAGGGCCACCAGAAGCCTGATTGGATCACTTTCATAGGTGTTTTCTGGGAGGCAAAATGACCTCCACATGCACTATCATGGCAATGGGAAAGAATTCCCGATTGCTCTTGCTCAGGAACACATTTCCTTATAATCTGATCTGCACAATATTTGAAAAGAAAAGGTTCCTCCCAATAATAGGCATGGATCTTAGCAAAGAAATGCCTCTTGTCTTGGGCACTCCACTCACTTGGTACTTCTCCAGTAACCAAAAAGTTTGCAATGTGAGAATAGCATGGAGCTACATCTACTGACATGAGAGACTCCTCAGGGAAGTCATCATTGATAGGCAGACCATGTGAGTCATGTGCTATCACAAGTCTGGACAAGTGGTCAGCTACCACATTTTCTACCCCATTTTTATCCTGGATTTGGAGATTGAATTCTTGGAGCAAAAGAATCCATCTTATCAATCTTGCCTTGGCATCCTGCTTGGTTAACAAGTACTTCAAAGCGGAATGGTCAGTGAACACCACTATAGAGGACCCTACCAAATAAGCACGAAACTTATCCAAGGCAAAAACTACTTGCCAACAACTCCTTCTCAGTAGTTGTGTAGTTCTTTTGAGCCTCATTCAAAGTTTTGCTTGCATAATAGATCACATAGGGCTTTCCATCCTCTCTTTGCCCCAAAACAGCTCCCATAGCAAGATCACTTGAATCACACATTACCTCAAAAGGTAATTTCCAATTTGGGGCTCTCACTATTGGTGCAGTTGTGAGGAATTGTTTCAATTCCTCAAAACTCCTCTGACACTTCTCATCCCACACAAACTTGGCATCCTTTACCAAGAGCTCACAAAGAGGTTTTGAGATTTTTGAGAAATCCTTAATGAACCTCCTATAGAACCCGACATGTCCAAGGAATTGCCTAATTCCTTTAACATTTGTGGGAGGTGGCAACTTAACAATTAGCTCCACCTTCGCCTTATCCACCTCAATGCCATTTTTGGAGATGATATGTCCTAGGACAATTCCTTTTTGTACCATAAAATGACACTTCTCCCAATTTAGCACTAGGTCTTTCTCAATACATCTATGGAGAACAGCTTCTAAATGCTTCAAACACTCCTCATAAGAACTTCCATATACAGTGATGTCATCCATGAAAACTTCCATGATGCGTTCCACCATATCACTGAAGATGCTTAGCATACATCTTTGGAAAGTTGCAGGAGCATTACATAGACCAAAGGGCATTCTCCTATAAGCAAAAGTACCAAAGGGACAAGTGAAGGTTGTCCTTTCTTGATCTTCCAAATCAATTTCTATTTGGAAGTACCCTGAATAACCATCTAGAAAACAATAGAAAGGATGTCCTGAGACTCTCTCAAGGACTTGCTCCATGAAAGGCAATGGAAAATGGTCCTTCCTAGTCACTGAATTCAACCTCCTATAGTCTATACACACCCTCCATCCTATGGTAGGACGTGTAGAGACTTCCTCCCCTTTCTCATTCTGGATTACAGTAATTCCAGATTTCTTTGGGACTACTTGGGTGGGACTCACCCACAAGTTGTCTGAAATGGGATATATGATCCCAGCTTGAAGTAGCTTCAAAACTTCACTCCCCACCACCTCTTGCATGTGAGGATTCAGTCTCCTTTGGGGTTGCCTCATTGGTTTTGCCTCTTCCTCCATATAAATATGGTAGGTGCACACCAAAGGGCTAATCCCTTTCAGATCAGAAATTTGCCATCCAATGGCTTTCTTACATTTTCTGAGGACTCCTAAAAGACTATCCTCTTGATCACTAGTGAGAGTTGAGGAAACCACCACTGGACATTTCTCTTCTTCCTCCAAGTATGCATACTTCAAATCCACAGGAAGTGGCTTTAAAATAAGCTTTGGAGGGTCCTCCATAGCAACTCCTTGTGAGTCTTCCTGGTTGAACAGTGGTAAGATCTCTTCCCGTCTCTTCCAAGGAGACATAATGGCTAGCACATAAGAGGGTTCAGGGAACCCATCTTCAAGGACTTCCAGGCTTTCATTCAAGCTATCCTCTAAACTTTTGTCACAGTGCTCTTCAACCAAAGTGTTGATCAAGCACACCTCCTCAAATCCTTCCTCCTCTTCAGGGTAAAGATGCCTCTTACATAGGTGGAATATGTTTAATTCCAATGTCATGTTTCCAAATGTGAGCTGCATCACCCCATTCCTACAATTAATGATAGCATTGGAGGTAGCTAGGAAAGGCCTCCCTAGGATGATTGGTACATAATTTTCTTCCTTGATAGTGGAATCAGTATCAAGCACCACAAAATCCACAGGATAGTAGAATTTGTCCACTTGAACTAGAACATCCTCTATCACTCCCCTTGGGATTTTGACCGACCTATCAGCTAAGGAGAGGGTCATGGTTGTGGGCTTTAATCCTCCAAGTCCCAGTTGCTTATACACAGAGTATGGGAGCAAATTCACACTTGCTCCCAAGTCTAGTAAAGCTTTTTCCACATGTGTCCCTCCAATGTTGACTGATATGGTGGGACATCCCGGATCTTTATACTTAACTGGGGACTTACTCTGAATGATAGCACTCACTTGCTCAGTGAGGAATGCATTCTTTGTCACCTGTAAACCTCTCTTTACTGTGCACAAGTCTTTTAGAAACTTTGCATATGTGGGGACTTGCTTGATCATATCAAGTAAGGGTATATTTACCTTCACTTGTCTAAGAACTTCAAGAATTTCTGATGAATTCTTGATTTCTTTCTTTCCATATAAAGCTTGAGGAAAAGGGGGAGGCATATGTTTCTTCATCATATCCTCCTTAATCACTATCCTTGGTTCTTCTTCAATGCTTGATTTGGATGCACTTTTCTTCCCACTCTGCTCTTCTTGGTTATTGCCCTCTTTAATCAAGGGTCTCTTTGATCTGAGTTCTTCATCAGGCCCCACGTTAGGCAAGGGTTGATCAACCTCCTTCCCACTCCTCAAAGTGATCACAACTTTGACCTCTCTCAAATTTGAAGACTCACCATCTTGGGTTTCAACTTCATGAACACCCTTGGGATTTTGGCTTGGTTGAGAGGGGAACTTTCCCTTCTCAATCACTGTGTTTAGGTTGGTAAGCCTAGAGATGGAGTACTGAATATTATCTATCTTCTGAGATAGATCATTTTGCATCCCCTCCATTCTCTTAATTTGAGAACTCTCAACATTTTCAATCTTTTGATGCAATTGGGAGTTGATTGCCTTTTGTTAACCCACAAAGTCACCCATGACTTTACTCAGGTTTACAATGGCTTGCTCCACTGAAGAGGTTTGTTGAGGTGCTTAGGTTTGGCCTTGTGGTTGGTATGAAGGTGGCCTTGGTTTCCAAGAAAAATTTGGGTGGTTTCTCCAGCTTGAATTATAGGTGTTACCATAGGATGCACTGTTGTTGGGCCTAAATTGCCCCACAACATTTACTTGATCACCTAACATCTCTCTCACGGCTGGCATGGTTGGGCACTCATCTACCACATGATCACATGATTGGCAAATGGTGCATGGCATGACATGGACTTGGGTATCAGAAATGGCTTGGACTTCATGCATCTTTTTCAACTCAAGTTCTTCCAACCTCCTAGCTAATGTTGCCACTTTAGCTTTCATGTCCACGTCTTCACTCAACATGTACATTCCAGCCTTTGGATTTTGGGTTTGTTGAGAGGGAAACTTTCCTTTCTCTCTTGAGTTGGGCTCATCCCATCCTCTTGACACCTCAGCCACGTAACTTAAAAAGTCCATGGCTTCTTCAGGATTCTTACTCATAAAATCTCCCCCACACATGGTTTCAAGTATTTGCTTCATGGAAGAAGACATTCCATCATAAAAATAGCTCACTAAGAGCCATGTATCAAAACCATGATGAGGACAAGCATTGATGGCTTCCATATACCTTTCCCAACACTCATGGAACTTCTCATTTTCCTTAGCAGAAAAATTTGAGATTTGTCTCTTCAACCCATTGGTCCTATGGGTGGGGAAATTTTTTTTCAAGAACTCAGCCTGAAGATCAACCCAATTCCTTATGCTCCTTGGCCTTAAAGAATTAAGCCATATTTTTGCCTTGTCCTTCAAAGTGAAAGGGAATAGCTTGAGTCTCATCAAGTCTATTGAAGCTCCTCCCTCTCTAAAGGTATTACACACCTCCTCAAACTCCTTGATGTGAGAATATGGATTCTCACTCTCCATTCCATGGAAAGTTGGTAGGAGGGGCACAATATGGGGCCTTATAACCAACTGCTCAAGAGGAGGCAGGATGCATGAGGGTGCACTCATCCTTGGTGGATGCATTCTATCCCTTATGGATAGATATGCGTTAGGATTACCCCCTTGACCTTGTTGAGAATTCTGATCCTCTGGTGGAGGGTCCATGATATTTACACAGATATCCAACTCTGTGTCTTGAGGATTCTCAATCCTTACTAATCTTCCCTCTTAGTCCCTAATCCAATAGGGCATGCACAAGTTACTACTTACCTGAAATAAAACAAAAACAACAAAAACAAAAGAAATCTAAAAAGAGTAAAATTATTAAGGTTAGAAAGAAAATGAAAATAAACCTAACAAAAATTAAATGAAGGGAAATGAAATTAGTGAAAAAGGAATTCACCAAACTTGTGATGAAAATCACAAGTAGCCTCTAAAAGGTTGTATCACTGTATTGTGGCACCATCCCCGGCAACGGCGCCATTTGATTCGTTGCCCAGCCGGGTCTTTTAATAAAAAATATTTATAAATCCTATGACCTTATACTGGCGTAGCAAAGCTACTATAGTATAGCAGTTCTAGGGTCGAACTCAGGGATGGGTTTTCACTCTATCAGTGACAGACTCTAAATTAGAAATTGATTCTGATGATTTCCTTTTGCACAAACTTGAAATTTAAAAGAAAATAAAATTGTTTTGAAAGTGATGATTGAAACTAAACTCACATAGAACTAAGTAAAAGAAAGAAGAAAGAAAGTCTCCCGGAGCTAAAGGTTGCTAGGTTCAAGTTCAGGATGCAAAGTGGAAAATTTCGGATTTTTCTCCTTGAATTGGGGATTTAACCTATAGTTATTTCCCGAACCCGTATAGGTTTGACAATGAAGATTTAATCCATAAGAAATTAATAGAGATGGTAGTCAAGGTCCATTAATGGCTTAAGACACTATGGGCTATCACCTTGAATCACTTTCCAATGGCTCGTACATGATAACTAATGGACTGATATGGATCTAGCAATAAGCATCCACAGAGACCTGAAGCTTACCATGTATTGGCCAGTCAAAGTGATTCAAAGGGATTTAAGGCAAAACCTTGGCTTTAGAAACCATTTATGGACTCCAACTACCTGAATTTAATGCACGGAAACTTTCCACCTTTTAATCTGGACTTTTCACCTAGCTTCCTTCACTCCAAGAAACTATTGGTTTAGCCTCTCATCCTCTGGGAAAACATCCTCGAGAGGTTGTTTGGCTTCCAAGAAAATAGAAAATAGTAGAGAGAAAAAAGAAAGCAAAAGAGATCTCTGTATTTCACTAAGTATCCAATTTACATTAGTTGGTCTCTGGAGAAAGCTCCCGAAAAGATGATTTTTCAAGTGATTACAAGAGAATTTATATAGGAAGGTAATTTTACCCTTCCTTGGATACTTCCTAGCTAAGGAATTACATGAGTGGCTGAATACAAGGAGAGAATGGAAATTTAGACACAAAAATATCATAAGAAAAAGAGTCGGCAAAAATATCCAATTTTCGCACGTTGGAGTTCCAATTTCGCACTTTGGATTGAGGTGTGCGAAAATCCCACACTTTGGATTGAGGAATTCGCACCTTGGTTTCCATCGTGCGAAATTGTCCCTCAGCTTGATGCAGTTGTCTTCCGAAGGCCATATCTTCCTCATTTCAGCTCCAAATCGTACATGGTTTGAATCGTTGGATTTTTGACTTTCTGAGCTTTGAAATGGTATATAGAATGTAGAAAATGGACTTCGGGAAGTGCTCCAAAAGTGCAATGAAAGACTGCAGCTGTGTCCCCTGTTTTCATCACCCTGTTTTCCTCTTCTCCATTGTTATTTCCTTGTATACTTTGAACGACTAAGGCAAAGGATTATGAGGCTCCATAGCTTGGTTTCTTAAAAAATTTAAGCTTTCCAAAAGCTTTGCCATGAACTATATATAGCTTTCCCTCATTCTTAAATTGCTTTGGTGAGCATATAGCTATCAAAAAGCACCAAAACTTAACACAATTGTTAGAAATGATTGCAAGGGTCTCTAACATGTTAATTGAGTTAAAAGGTAATAATCACTACTCAAGGGTGTTTAAAAGAACTAATTACAAGCTACAAAATAACATGTTTTGAGTAGTAATCACCAGCCAGGAGGATAAACCCCTTCCTGAGCCCACCCACGCACTTGACCAATAGTAATTACTGAGTCCGACGGACAAAGATCCCTCGGCAACGGATCCCTTACGGATGATCCAGATTTCGGAAGAAAGTACTCACCTCACACATATCAGTTCCATCTTGACACTGGAAGAGGCCAAAAACATCCAAGATGCCCTCCAACAAAGTCATGACGTTTTTGCATGGGCGCATTCTGATATGAAGGGAATTCACCCCTCCATCGTCTCTCATAGGCTTAATGTCTTGCCAACAGCAAGACCCGTCCGACAGAGGATCAAACGTTTCCACCCCGACAGGCAAAAGATTATTAGGGATGAGATTGACAAATTGCTGGAAGCCGAATTCATTAGAGAGGTGGAATATCCGGACTGGTTGGCAAATGTGGTAGTGATCCCCAAGAAGGAAGGCAAGTGGTGGGTGTGCGTTGATTACACCAACCTCAATAATGCATGCCCAAAAGACAAGTTCCCTCTGCCGCGGATAAACCAAATTGTAGACTCCACCGCCGGACAAGGAATGTTCTCCTTCTTGGATGCCTTCTCCGGATACCGCCAAATCCCCATGGCCCCGACCGACGAAGAAAAGACAGCCTTCATAACGCCGCATGGGCTTTATTGCTACAAAGTCATGTCATTCGGACTAAAAAACATTGGTGCCACCTATCAAAGACTGATGACGAAAATCTTCAAACCTCTAGTTGGCCGCACAGTGGAAGTATACATCGATGATATCGTAGTTAAAAGCAAAACTCGAGGAGAACATGCCCTCCACTTGTAAGAAATCTTCCACCTCTTAAGAAAGTATGGCATGAAGTTAAATCCGTCCAAATGCGCTTTTGACGTAAGTGCTGGCAAATTCCTAGGATTTATGGTCAACTAAAGGGGGATAGAGGTTAGCCCGGATCAAGTTAAGGCAGTCATGGAAACAGCACCCCCCAGGAGCAAAAAGGAATTACAGCGCCTCACAGGCAAGCTCGTCGCGCTAGGACGCTTTATAGCCCACTTCACTGATGAATTGCGACCCTTCTTATTGGCAATACGAAAAGCCGGCGCGAACGGGTGGACAGAAGGCTGCCAGAATGCTTTCGAAAAAATCAAACACTACCTCATGCAACCACCCATTCTAACCAACCCCCTCCTTGGAGAAAAATTGTATATGTATCTGGCTGTATCAGAGTGGGCAATCAGCGTTGTTCTATTCCGTTGCCTCTCGCACAAGGAGCAAAAACCTATTTACTACGTCAACAGAGCGTTGGCGGACGTAGAAACAAGGTACTCAAAGATGGAGCTAACGGTTTTGGCCCTTCGGAAGTGCCGCCCAAAAGCTCCGCCCTTACTTCCAAGCCCACCCGGTGGTCGTGCTAACCGACCAACCCCTTCGCAACATCCTGCACAAGTCGGACCTAACTGGAAGAATGCTTCAATGGGCCATAGAGTTGAGCGAGTATGGAATTGAACTCCAACCCAGGTTGTCCATGAAAGGGCAGGTAATGACTGACTTTGTGCTAGAATACTCCCAAAGACCTGTCCAACACAAGGAACCACGCGGGGAAGAGTGGTGGACTTTGCAGGTTGATGGAGCCTCTCGGTCATCAGGATCCGGAGTAGGGCTCCTGCTGCAATCCCCAACAGGAGAACAGCTGGAGCAAGCTATCCGACTGCGATTCCCCGTGTCTAACAATGAAGCAGGGTATGAGGCCGTCCTATCCGGGTTGGACCTCGCCCTGGCCCTGTCTGCCTCCAGGCTCCGAGTCTACAGTGATTCCCAACTCGTGGTAAGGCATGTCCAAGAAGAATACGAAGCTAAGGATGAGCGCATGGCGCGATATTTGACTAAAGTAAGAGACACCCTACAACGGTTCGCCGAGTGGACGATCGAAAAAATTAAACGAACTGAAAATGGACATGCCGACGCCCTGGCAGGCATAGTAGCTTCCCTCCCCATCAAAGAAGCCATATTATTGCTCATACATGTGCAAACCAATCCTTCCGTCGTAGAAGCCTCCACTTGCAATATCATTGAGGCAAACCAAGCAGACGACCAAGATTGGACGAAAGCCATAATAAGGTATCTCCGGACACACACTTTGCCCGAAGAGCCCAAGTAGGCACATAAGACCCGGGTACAAGCCGCCCGTTTCACCCTGATCGGGGGGCACCTGTACAAGCGGTCCTTTATAGGCCCCTACCTCAGGTGCCTAGACTACTCAGAAGCCCTGTATGTGTTGGTTGAGTTACATGAGGGGGTGTGTGGAAATCATTCCGGAGGTCGATCTCTAGCGCACTGGGCTCACTCGCAAGGATATTATTGGCCCACGATGAAAAAAGATGCGGCAGCTTATGTCAAAAGGTGTGACAAATGCCAAAGGCATGCTCCCATACCGCATGCGTCATCGGAGACATTTAAACCAATTTCTGGTCCCTGGCCCTTCGCATAGTGGGGTATGGACATAGTAGGACCCCTGCCAGCCGCAGCTGCTTAGAAGAAATTTCTGCTTGTCGCCACGGATTACTTCAGTAAATGGGTGGAAGCTGAAGCATACGCTAGCATCAAGGACAAAGATGTCACCAAGTTCGTATGGAAGAACATCATCTGCCGCTTTGGAATCCCTCAAACCATTATAGCTGACAACGGCCCACAGTTTGATAGCATCACTTTCTGGAATTTTTGTTCGAAGCTCAACATCCGGAATTTATACTCCACACCGCGTTATCCTCAAAGCAATGGACAAGCAGAGGCCACAAACAAAACCCTAATAACTGCCTTAAAGAAGAGGCTCGAGCAAGCCAAAGGGAAGTGGGTGGAGGAGCTACCCAGCGTCCTGTGGGCTTATCGAACCACACCTGGACGACCGATAGGAAATACTCCCTTTGCCCTCCCATATGGTATGGACGCAGTCATTCCTACAGAAATAGGGCTACCCACTATCTGGACCGAGGCAGGACGACAGGGTGATGCAAATGCGGAACTAGAAAGAAATTTGGACTGGGCGGACGAAGTAAGAGAGAGCGCATCCATCCAGATGGCTGACTATCAACAAAGGGCAGCCCTCACTATAACCACAAGGCAAGACCCAAGAGCTTCAAAAGTGGAATGCTGGTCCTTAGGAAGGTTTTCGAAAACACTGCCGAGACAGGAGTAGGAAAGTTCCAAGCCAATTGGGAAGACCCCTACATAGTATCCAAGACAAGTGAAAGCGGAGCCTATCATCTACAGAAGCTAGACGGAACCCCGCTGCTTCGTCCATGGAATGTATCCAATCTTAAGCGTATTATCAATGAAAGGAAATGAAGAGTAAGCAAAAGAGACAGAGAAAATGTAATGTATTTAAGGAACAAAGTGTCTTTACAAACATAGTTGCCCTATATGCAGCAAAACAAAGGAAAAATTGTAAAGTCTGCACAAAAAGAAATCTCAGTTGGACGGACCCCTAGGTGCCGAATCCTCCTCATCAGAAGAGAAAGAAAAAATATCATGCATAATTCTGTGCTTCTTCATACAGCAGCGGTAGCCGAAGAAGTACATCTCGTCCGCCTGCTACTGGTATTCTTCCTCCATCTCCTTCTTCTGTGCGGCGAACCTAGCCTCCATCTCCTCATTTTGAGCCACCAGACTCGCCCGCAAATCCTCAGACTCCTTCTTCTGGGCAGCGAGGCTAGCTTGGAGTTCTTCCGTCTCTCTTTTCATCTGGAGGTTCTCCTACCTAGCTTCACTGACTTGGCCCTCCAAGGTTTCCTTTTCTTTCTTCAAAATATCCGCCTCAGCCCGGATAACCTCCTTCTCCCCATCGACCCGGCACAACTGCTCCGACCCATCTGTCACAACTTTCCGGGCAATGGCCAGCTCGGCCTCAACTTTCTTCAACTGGGCGTGCAACTCCTCAACACCACCCGAATGCTGGGAGATAAAGTCATGCATGGCCTCCGCTTGAAAAGCTGTTCGCGTGTGTGCATCATGTGGTGGATGCTGGCTATGACCTGGGCAAAGTGACAGCAAAACAACAAACAATGTTACAATAGAAAAGTGGTAACTGCTAAAAAAACAAGAGAAAAACAGCATTTACCACTTCTACAGTTTCTGGGATCGTCCATTCCTACAGGGGTTGAGAGCAGGGCACAGCGCACTCAGAGGTACCAAAAGGGAACTGCGCCTCTGCGTCTATGAAGCATGGCACCCCCTTCAGCATCTCCATCAGTTCCTCCTAACTTGGAGGAACTGCTGCAGCACAACTGCTCTTCTCGTCGAGAACCCCCTCTGACATAGGAGTGTCCACCACAATAGGGGAGTCAGGCCCCAGAGCATCGGCCTGAACCATGGCCTCTGCGCTAGGCCCTGCGGCATCCGACGGAGCTGCTGAACTTGCGCTAGGACCACCCTCATCCGGACGGGTCGCAGCTGACGCCGGAACCTCTGGCACCGGGTCCTCCCCACCCCGATCCGGGGAGACTTTCTTAGCTGGGGGAGGCCTTAGGTCGATGGGGACATGCAGCCGTTTGCCATGTCTTTGCATAAGCCTCGCCCTAAGGTCACTTATGCTTCTCATCTCCTTTGGCTCCTCCACGACTTGCAAGCTAGCATACTCCGGGTCAAGCTCGGGAGAACTAGGCCCCTGGTGGAAGACTACAAGCTGAAGGGAACTAGAGGTGGCCTCAGGTTCCTCAGTCTCCTTAGAATCTAGAATGGTGTGGTTCGGCCGGCTGGGCCCGGACCTACAAGACGAAGACGAAGCCTCAAGAATGGGGGCCGCAATTCGGAGCACCTGCGTAAGTGTCTTCTTCGTCTTCTTCTTTTCATTTATGGCCAGGAGAAGAGCCGCTGGAGGAGAGTCGCGCCCCTTCTCACCAGGTGTTTTCCTTAACGTCCCTTCCTGCCTTTTCTCCTCTCGCTGGTCAAAGCGCTCTTGGCACGCCCTTGCGTTAGCCTATTGAACCCTCTCATAAAAGGGCAAGTCTTTCAATACAAAATGCTCCCCAAGCACTACCCGTTTTGGCAACCGCCTAGGGAGAATGTTGGTGACGTACGACTGAGGCTCCCGGACAATCGCCAACAAGTTTCGGGCAGTAAGCAGTGTCTGATGATGCCTCTCAGCTGCAGTGATCTCGAATAACTTGTTCAAGCGGTCGAAAGACGTATTTTCCACCCACTCGACCAGGCGACCCCTCTTGGTCGTACCTGCGTTGTCAACAACCAAAGACGTTAGCCATCTGATAACACTAAAATAAGAGAACAACAGGCAAACGCCACACAAACCCCACAAGCTGCCCTACTCGGGAGCACCAGCGAACGATTTGGGGAAAACGCTCTCTCCGGATGCTCCGACAGTCCAGCCCAGACACCCCTGACTAATACATACCCCTTGACTCCCCCCTTCATCGAATCTGGAAGATGAGTCACCAATTGGAGGGACGACATATAGGCAGCCAAGCTGAAGAGGTCAATCTTCACCTTTTTGATATAATAGATGAAAAGGACCTCCAACAGTGAAAGGTCCAAGTTAAACAGCATGCTCAGAATGCTGCACCCCATTAACACCCGGACTATGTTGGGATGGATGTAGGCCGGAGGGATCTGGGTGAAGTGAAGAAACTCTTTGAACAAGGACGGGAGAGGGAACCGGAGCCCCGCCTTGAATTGCTCCTTAGTGAAGTAGATAGCGTTGTTCGCGGATTTCTTGGTGGATACGGCCTCTCCGTCTACAAGCTGAACGGACACGCCATTCAGAATGCAGAAGCGTTCACAGAACTGCCTCATGTTCAGCTTGTCAACATACTTTTCCGCATATACCACCCCGGACGCATCCTTGCCGCTCTGTCCGACCGCACTGGACGAAGCAACGTCTTTTTTTGCAGACATTTTAAAGTGTGGGACCAAAACGGAACCTGCATGGCGGGATGCCAACAGTAAAAAACAAGGACCCAACCCCACAATCCTAATAGCAAAAATGCCCAGAAAATCTAAAATACCCAACATCCCCATCCTAACCCTTGGCTCTACCCCAAAGCGGGATCGGTCACCCGCAAAAGGTGCAGGGAGGCAACAGGAACCCTAACCCACCCAAAACGAAAACAAAACCCCCCGAAAAACCCCTGAACACCAATACCGACCCCTAGTCACAAGTAGCTTACCCAACAAACCAGAAACAATAAAAAAACAAACACAACGGGGAGAAGGCAGGAATAGAGAACGTACCTAGCGCAAACTGGCAAAACGAAGATAAAGCCCGCGATGCAGTCACCCTCACGACACGAATGTCGCTAGTAGAAGCCCTAGAACTTCACTTACAGGCGAAGATACGCAGAAAGCCGAAGAGAAAGCACTACCAGCAAAAATGCAGAATGAAAAAATGCAGGCGTAGGGGGCTTGGTCTGCTATTTAAAGAGAGACAACCCCTCGGTATTCCAAACGCCCAGCCGTGTCGTTATTGAAAAGACACGCTACTTGGGAATTCCCAAGGACGGCGGCTCGTCATAAATGCCCTTCTTCCTTTTCACCTCCGCACCGCCACGTGGCCCAATAAGCGCAAAAAAGTAACCTAAGTTTCAAAACCATCATTTTTAACCCGCCCATTTTGCCCCGGACAAAATTGCCAAGTTAAAAGGGGGGCATTATAGGGACCCCCCCAATGACACATGGCACACACCGCTGTCCGGATCAACTCTATCCGTACCCCCCAAGAAGACATGTGGCGCGCACCTCTATCCGGGTCTCCCGGGGGGGCACACGACACTCTCAAATATCATACCCGGGCGATGCTCTATCCTATCCGGACCTATTTTCCATATCATTGATTGTAACGAGCAAGCCTTGCTGAGTCATCCTCAACAGCCTGCCACAGCCCACGTTCCGCCGCCTGTAGAGCGAAAGGACAGGAGCGATGACAAGTTACCTCCCACGATCTCTGACAGCCGCCTACAGGGTGATGATGACCCCGCCACCACCTTGAGGACATCATGACAAGCCAAAAAGTCTTCCCACCATTAAAGAGGGGAGCAGATCTTCTGACATTATATAAAAGGGTCTTCACACAAAGAAGAAGGTAAGCGAGAGATCCTAAGAAAAGGGCAATAGCTTGATCTTTTGAGCCATGACTAACAAAACCATCAGAGGGTGTGTCTGGACATCCTGTCCGGACATCTTTTGCAGGATCGACTGAACCAGAACTCCTTCTTGGTTGATAGCACGCGTCCACTTGGTAGCAGCAGGGATCCCTAGGACACGAGGTATTAATAGTACCTATGATAATTCTCTCCCATTATCCTTCTCAATATTGGAAATCTCCCCCAGGTTGACTAATTTCGCAATCCATGGTCTTAGGGGCTTGAGAAGCTCTGCATTTCGATTTCAGAGGGTGACCCCACATCTCTTCGTAATTTGGAAATCAGAGGGTGCCATAATCTTGTATATATCCAACTGCCTGCTCTGGACTCAATGGACCATAAGATTTCCTGTTGCTCCAAGCTCAGATTGCTGGTCCACACACACTCATCTCTGCGGAAACTGATATTAAGGGATTGCTCAGAATTGTTGTTTCACATAGAAGGTTTGCCTTCCAACCTACGTGAACTAGAAATTTGTCGCTGCAACCAATTCACATCCCAGGTGGATTAGGATTTGCAAAGATTGACCTCTCTTACTAAATTAACAATCAAAGGTGGATGTGAAGACGTGGAATTATTTCCCAAGGAGTGCCTGCTGCCCTCTTCTCTGACTTATATTTCAATCTCAGATCTTCCAAATCTCAAGTCTCTTTACAGCAGGGGGCTTTAATGACTCACCTCTCTTCTACAATTAGAGATCAGGAATTGCCCTGAGCTCCAGTTCTCCATAGGAACCGTTCTTCAACACCTTATTTCTCTCAAAATATTACGAATCTACTTGTGCCCAAGGCTCCAATCCTTAATAGAAACAGGTCTTCATCTTGAAACCATGTATATCGTCAACTGCCCTAAGCTCCAGTACTTGACAAAAGAGAGACTGCCAGACTCCCTCTCTCTTATTAGTATGTCTACAAGTGTCCTTCACTAGAACAACGACACCAATTTGAGAAAATGCAAGAATGTCAATATATATCTCACATTCCAAAAATAGAGATCAATGATGTGCTATTTTAATCAAAGTGGCACTGCACCAACATATCGGCAGGTAATTGTTATGTGCTTAAACTTAGTTCTTTAGAAAAGTTATTTTCTAATTTCTAATCTCAAGAATATATCTACATAATTCCTTGGCTTCATTTATTTGATTTAAGATTTTCTTCTTCTTGGAGCTTCAAGCCTGAGATGAATTTTGAATAACTGTAGATGAGGATTCAACCTAGGTGCTCTCATTTTGATGCAGACAATTCTCATATTCTAATGGCACTCACATATTCGTGCCTTGTTTTTTATTTTTCCATATGCATAACCCAAGTGAACTGCTTAATGACTGTGGAAAAACATGGATGCTTTGGTTCTTCCTCACTTTCTTTGTCATTTCTCTTATACAAGCATGGAGGAAACCATGGATGTATTCTAGTTTGCTGCTCATTAGTAGGTAATTTTAATTTCTTATGATTCTAATGTCTTATTTTTCATATTCTCAATAGCCCACACAATGGTGGAGCTTATCTTTTTTGGAAGAAAATACCTCATTGTTCAAGGTTTTGTTTAATCAGTTTTATTATGTTTGATACCAGAATTACTTAAATATTCTACATTGTTAATGTCTTGACCTCCTTTTTGCATTCAAAGGCTTTTAATATGCTCAACACTCTTGAAGAACTGTACATGCACACAAGTCATTGGCTGGTCTGGTTGTTGAAGTTTTGGGCAAGCAACAAACTCTATTTGTACATGTTCCATGTTAAGTAACCAGGATGAGCATAGAAGCCTTCTTCTAAGGAACAAAGTTCGATTATGACAATAAAAAAACATGTGAGGTAAACAACTGCAATTTTATGCCAATTTATATTTAGATCTAGGATCATTTAGAAAGTTGCCATTCCTAAACCAACAATTTTATATAAGTATTTTATGGTACTGAATTGGTCAAATTTTTATTTGTTTAAACACACTTTTGGTTTAGCAACCTAAGTTTATCAGGAGTCCTTATAACAAAAGGCTGTTTATTTTGTAGTAACCACGTGGACCAACTTCAAAAGGCAAGTAGAAAGACAAATCTTTGTTAGGTAGTTGCTGAATTTGTTTTTGTCACAATTTTGACGTGGTCTTGTTCTTATTTTGGAATTTCTGTTTATTTTTTTGTTGCCTGTAAATGATCATTGAGGTGGCAGTCTCCTTGTGCTTGCTTCTCATTAGTAGAATTGTCATTGTCATGCATACACTTCTGTAAGTGACCATGGGCATTGGTTCTCATTGTTTATCCAAGTCATCTATTTCTTCAAAAAGAAAATTAAAGAGTCCAAGTCTTAATGAAGATTTGTACTGTGAAACTCCGAGGAGGAATATTGTAATTAAATTGATCTAGACTTTATGACTTTTTGAATCTTTGTTTTCCATTTCCATGTTCTTATCTTAAAGTGGTTGAGTGCAATTCCCTCATTGAACTTCCTAATTTTGTATAGAAATTATGATTTTGAGCCTCTTTAGCATCTCCTTGAATTAGAAAATTTGCTCTTCTAATGATTAGTGAATGAGCGAATCAATGAATAGAATATTAGGTTATGTGTTTTATTATTTATCTGACTATATAATTCTCATTTCAAGATGACTAACCAGACATCACACAGGCAAGTGCTTCACTTGATTGGCCATTCATCTCCATGAATTTAGGTTAGTTTTAGATAGTTTGAGTCCATGTCAATGTTAGGTGCAAGGAATTTTATGTCTGTTTTCCAAGGCTGATTTTTCTAATGGTGGCAAGCGTGTTAGATATTTTCTTTTTCTTGAGGCTTCAAGCCTGAAACAAATATTGAAGAGGAGTGGAGGAGGATTGAACCTAAGTGCTCACATTTTGACACAAATAGTTATCATATTTTATCCGATGGTAAGGATCACCTTGAATGGCAAATACTAGGTGAGAGGTACGAGCCATTGCAAGGTGTATTAGTGAGAGGGATTTAGCGTTGAAACCATTAATGGCAAGCATCTGTATCACACCGGGTCGGGAAATAACTATATGTTAAATTCCGAATGCGAGGAAAAGATTCAAGTGACCGGAATCTCCCTCTTTGTAGTTGGCACCTGATCCTAGTAACCGAAATCCCAAGAAACACATTTCTTTCTAATTTCTTTCTAGTTAATTTTAGTTACTTTATGTTAGGTTAGCTTAATACCATCCGTTTTCATTCAAACTTATGTCTTCTTTTAAAGCTAACAAAGAAAAGAAAAAGTACCAATTCAGTTTTTGAACTAATATCAATTGCGAAGTGAAAACCCATCTCTATGGACGATCCTAGAGCCACTATACTATGCTAGCTAAATGCTACCCTGGTATATGGTGAAATAGGTTTATAAATTTTGTTGATTACTCCCGTCTGAGGATTGAGATCAAAGCACATCAATTGAGTTGAATCAATTGGAACACCAATCGGGCATGAATCAAATGGTGTCGTTGCCGGGGATGGTGCCACTTTGCAGTGATATGATATTTTAAGAACACTTGTGATTTTCATCACAAGTTTGGTGATTTTTCTTTTCTTTTACTAACTCTTTTTAATTGTTCTTTTTCTTGATTTATGTTTTAGTTTACCTTTTAGCTAATTTGAGTTAGTCTTAATTTTTTTTTAGAATTGTTTTTCTTGCCTTCGCAAGACAACTGCATCCAGCTGAAGGACAAATTCGCATCTTGCGAATTTGGAACTCCAACGTGCGAAATTAAAGCCTACCTTGCGAAATGGAAATGGAATACAACCGCACAGTCACGAAAGAAAGGTGTTCCTTGGGATTTCAGGTTACTAGGATCAGGTGCCAACTACAAAGAGGGAGATTCCGGTCACTTGAATCTTTTCCTCGCATTCGGAATTTAACCTATAGTTATTTCCCGAACCGGTGTGATACAGATGCTTGCCATTAATGGTTTCAACGCTAAATCCCTCTCACTGATACACCTTGCAATGGCTCGTACCTCTCACCTAGTATTTGCCATTCAAGGTGATCCTTACCATCAGATCATCCTTCACAAGCGAACAAGAGATAACAATTAGACCTCCATGGAGCAAGATTGCAAGCAATAAGAATCCATGGAATCCGAAAGCTTACCAAGTATTGGCTATTCATGGTATTCCTTAGTTAACTAAAAATATAAAAACCAAAAATGGATCACACTTTCTCTTCATTAAAAACGGAAACAACAAAATCTCACACTTATGTAGCCGGAACCTTACTTAGCTTCCTTCACCCAAGAAACAAAAGACCTAGCCACTCATCCTCTGAGAAAACATCTCAGAGAATGTTTGGCTAGCAAGAAAATGAAAATGAAAGAGAAGGAAAAACAGAGCAAGGCTCTGTATATTCTATATATTGATCGATTCTACATACTTATATATCTCTCTTTTACAATGGATGCAAGGGAATATATATAGAGAAGTTTTTCCAACCTTCCTAGCTAAGAAATCTTATGGTTGGTGGATTACAAGGAGAAGAATGGAAATTTATACAAAAATATCTGAAGAAAAGATCTAAAAGATTCGGTGCACAAATATCCCAGTTCGCATGTAGATTTCACACGTTGCATGGTGACTTGCAAAAATCTCCCAAGCTGATTTCGCAACTTGGAATCCATTTTCGCACGTTGAGCTCCAAGTTCGCACGTTGCAAAATCACTTTCGCAAGTTGGGCTTCTCTGTGACTATGAGGTTGTATTCCATTTCCATTTCACAAGGTAGGCTTTAATTTCGCACGTTGGAGTTCCAAATTTGCAAGATGCGAATTTATCCTTCAGTTGGATGCAGTTGTCTTGCGAAGGCCATATCTTCCTCATTTCAACAGAGGGAGGAAATTAAAGGAAATAGAAAGGGAATTGTTTCCATTTCCATCATACAATGCAAATCTCTAATGAAGGATGCTAACTTCATATGGGATCCGGGCAAGCTGAAACAGGACAACATTTTTTTGTGGTGGACTTAGTCTTTCTAAAGACTAGCTACTCCATATCTTTTTGCTTTATTACTTGTTTTAATTTTGATTTCAATGCTTTAATTTTAATTAGTTTTGATTTAACATAAGTTTTTGGATGATCATTACAGGAGGGACTGCAAAATAGTTGGGTGTACTGTAAAAAAAAAATGATGAAAAAAAAGGAAGAGAAGAGAGAATTCTGGCCATTGGTTCTTTTGCCACTTCGGGACATATTTGGAGCACTTCCTCAAGTCCATTTTATACATACTATATACCGTTTCGAAGCTCAGGAAGTTATAAGTCTAACGCTTCAAACGGTGTCCAAATCAGAGTTGAAATGAAAAAGTTATGGTCATTTCAAGAAAATTGCACCGAGCTAAAAGAAAATTTCTCACAGTGCGAATCAAGGTGCGAAAAATTTTGCACAGTGCGAAACCACTTGCTGCCACACGAGTGCCACTTCGCAAGTTCATTTTTATTTTCACACGGTGAGAAACAACTTGCAAAATTTTTTTTCTTCAGCGAAACAACTTCCGAAAGTGGGGGAACTTGCGAAACAACTTCCGAAAAGGCGAATCAACTTGCGAAAATCCATCCAAGTTGCGAAAATCTAAAATCCAAATTCGCATGGCTACTGTTCTTGGTGCGAAATGGTTTCGCACAGTGCGAACCACCCCTCTGCCACACGAGTGCCATCACCTCAAGTAGCGAAACGGTTTCGCACGGTGCGAAACAAGGTGCGAAAAATTTCACACAGTGCAAATTTGAGTGCGAAAATCAAAACATGGTGCGAAAATTTCGCACTTGAAATTCAAAGTGTGAAAAATCCTTTCCAAGGTGTGAAATTTTTTTTTAAAGTGCGAAAATGACCAACTGTCTTTTAAACCCATTTTTAAACACCCAAGACTCTGTTTTTCATTCCTAAAAGCCATTTCGACTTCCGAAAGAGTTTTTAAACGTGTGACCATCCAAATTCCACCCCTTCCTCTGTAATAAAGCAAAAAGATATGGACTAGCTAGTCTTTAGAAAGACTAAGTCCATCACAAAAAAATGTTGTCCTGTTTCAGCTTGCCCGGATCCCATATGAAGTTAGCATCCTTCATTAGAGATTTGCATTGTATGATGGCAATGGAAACAATTCCCTTTCTCTTTCCTTTAATTTCCTCCCTCTTCTTTTTCTTTGTTTCATGCTCTTGTTTGGATGTGGCCAAATCAACCTCTTTACCACTCCTTAGAGTGATCACGGATTTAACGTCTCTCACTTGTGAAGATTCTCTCTTATGAGCCTTAAGATTGGTGAGCCTTGAGATTGAGTATTGGAGATTATCTATCTTTTGAGATAGATCATTTTGTATTCCATCCATCCTTTTATTCAATGAACTCTCTACACTGTCAATTATTTGACTGAGCTGAGCATTGATGGATTTATGAGCTCCAACAAAGTCTCCCCCGACCTTGCTAAGATTCACTATAACTTGTTCAAGGTTCGAGGCTTGCTGAGGTGCTTGAGCAGGTTGCTGGTACTGAGGTGGCTGTGGTGTCCAAAAGAAATTTGGATGGTCCCTCCAATTGGAATTGTAGGTGTTGCAATCACCAAACATTTCTCTCACCACTAGAATGGTAGGACACTATTCCACCAAGTGCTCATAAGATAGACAAATGGCCTAAGGCATAGCTTGCAATGGTGTCTGAGAGATGGCTTGCATTTCTTGCGTTTTTTTCATTTCTAGCTCTTCCAATCTCCTTGCCATAGCCGCAATCTTTGCCTTCATGTTGATTTCTTCCTTCAAAATATACATCTCAGCCTTAGCATTAGGTTGAGATGTCATTCTTCCCATATCTCTAGCATTTGGTTCATCCCATCCTCTTGAAAGTTCAGCCACATAACTCAAGAAGTTCATGACTTCCTCTGCTATCTCGTATTCAATATGACATGCACAACTAGCAATTTGTGAATTAAAAATAGAGAAAACAAAAGAAAACAAAAGAAAAACAATTCTAAAAAAAAATTAAGACTAACTAAAACTAGCTGAAAGGTAAACTAAAACATAAATAAAGAAAAAGAACAATTAAAAAGAGTTAGTAAAAGAAAAGAAAAATCACCAAACTTGTGATGAAGATCACAAGTGTTCTTAAAAGATCATATCACTGCAAAGTGGCACCATCCTCGGCAACGGCGCCATTTGATTCATGCCCGATTGGTGTTCCAATTGATTCAACTCAATTGATGTGCTTTGATCTCAATCCTCAGACGGGAGTAATCAATAAAATTTATAAACCTATTTCGCCATATACTGGGGTAGCATTTAGCTAGCATAGTATAGTGGCTCTAGGATCGTCCACATAGATGGGTTTTCACTTCGCAATTGATATTAGTTCAAAAACTGAATTGGTGCTTTAATTTCGCACGTTGGAGTTCCAAATTCGCAAAATGCGAATTTGTCCTTCAGCTGGATGCAGTTGTCTTGAGAAGGCCATATCTTCCTCATTTAAGCTCCAATTCGTACACTTTTGAAGCGTTGGATTGTTGACTTCCTGAGCTTTGAAATGGTATATAACATGTAGAAAATGGACTTCAGGAAATGCTCCAAAAGTGCGAAAGAAGACTGCAGCTGCTGTCCTCTGTTGTCTTCACTCTGTTTTTCCTCTCTCCGTTGTTCTTTCCTTGCATACTTTGAATGACTTTGGAAAAGGGCTATGGAGCTCCAAAGCTTGGTTCTTCATGAATTTGAGCTTCCAAAAGCTTTGCCATGAACTATATACAGCTCTCCCTCATTCTTGGATTGCTTTGGTGTAGCTAAAAGCTATCAAAAACACCAAAACATAACACAATTTGATTAGAAACGATTGCAAGGGTCCTTAACATGTCAATTGAGTTAAAAGGTAATAATTACTACTCAAGAGTGTTTAAAAGAGTTAATTACAAGCTACAAAATAGCACTTTTTGAGTAGTAATCAATATTCTAATGGTACTCACATTTCCATGCTCTGTTTTTATTTGGCAGTATCCCTAAACCAAGTGAACCACTTGATATATAACTAAGGAAAACCATGGATACTTCAGTTTTTCTCACTTTCTTTGTCTATTTTCTCTTATACGGGGATGGAAGAAACCAGAGATGTATTGTGCTTTGGAAGTAACTAATTTTAATTGCTTTGGTCTTTTCTTGCTGCTATTCTTTTTGAAGTGTAATAAAAGAGGAGAATTAAATGTGCAATATACAAGATTGCAAGATTTATGATTGCATATCATTTCAATGACTTATTTTTCACTAAAACAAGGTTGCTACACTATGGTTATAAATTTCAAGGTGGTAGGTAAAAATCTAGATGGTCTTTTTCTCTTCCAGTTGATGTAACATGATTCACCAGCCCATGGCTTCCCTCATATTCTCACCTTTACAGGGTATTGGAAAATTGGCAAGCACTTGCTGCAAAAAGTGTATTTTCTATGTGTTTAGAAAATTCAAAACCAGCTGTAAACTCTATCTATATAGAACTTTTGGCAACTTCATCAAAAGTCTTTCAAGCTTTTGGAAGATTCAAAACATAGAAAACCACCCGGTGGTTTCATATATCAGTAGTATGAAAGCGTGTTGTGGACACGGAGCTTGCATTCTTATTTCAATCTTAGTTTGGACCATGCAATTAAACCCATCTACTAGTTAGCCCAAGGTTTCTTGTAGCCATCTTTTGATGAAAACGAAATAAGAGGTTGGTATTTAATGTAATGTTTCAAAAAATAATTTCTCTCAGCCCCACAGTTAACAATTACCAACAACTTTGTCATGATGGTGACGACTTCAAACGCCTACTTCCAGTCCAATCCTTCTTCCATTGGAAAATTTCATATGGGAAACTGCTTTACCAGTTTCTTGAATCCTCTCTTGATCTCCAAAATTTCAATGCTTTTTAGAGTAATGATGGTGGACATGAGATCCTTGAAGGGAATACCACAGTTTTGGTTTTGTTGTATGTATCCCCTTTGCTCTTAGCTTCTCTTTTAAGGCTCCCATGACTCTGTTGGCCAAATAATTTGAGTTTGAGTTAATCTAATATTAGTTAACTAATTAATTATTAAATTGTATGCAGATCTCACTAGTTAATCTATTCCCTTTCTTTATTCTATAAAAAATCTAATTACAATACTATATGAATTTAGAAAATATTCTACATAATAATTTTTTATTAAAAAAATATATATATTTCTATGGACCCTGCATTTCGGCTCATGCATTTTCCACTCGATGGCGAGCTCGATTTTTATTTGAAAATTGATTTATTGATTATTTGAAAATGACTCGGAGTTGCCACTTATTTTTGTTTTATTTTTAAAAGGGTAAACAAAATAAGAAAGAAAACCCTAAGTGTGACTCCTTATTTTGGACAAGGTGGTCTGCGAAAAACCGGATCGGGTTCGGGGGTCAGGTTACTTATCAGGAAGGTACGGTAAAAACCACAGCACCCTTCTAAGTCCCTAAAAACGGGTCTCTACTAATAAAATGAAGCAATCATGGTAATTGATTAATCGAGCATGGATACCAAATGAATATCACTCAAAACAAAATAACTGAATGAATATGAGAGGCAAAGAATGTACACGAGTGATGAACCAGGTTTACTTCAATGAAAACGAATGTTAGCAATTAAACATAGAATAATCGCATGCAAGTCATAGAGTGGAATAAATCAATCACGCGAGACAAACAAATCAATAAATAAATCAATCAATCATAAAATCACGTATGTGGGGCCCCCACCAAAGCCCGATCTATCTTGCACGAATTAATCCCACAAATTCCATTAATCTGGAATTATGAAAATTACATTCATGCTTATATAAAATCAAGAGAAACCGAAGATTATTTGAAACCCGAAGAGAATTAAATCTGTTAGAGAGAAAATTGGATTTTTGAAATTTATTTGAAAATTGGAGTATTGGGAATTAAATTTAAAAAGTGGAATTTTAGGAATTAAATTAGAAGGAAATTAGAATTTTGGAAATTGGAAATTAAGTTCGGAAATTGGAATTTTGGAAAATTGTTTAAAAAATGGAATTTTAAAGTAAATAAATAAATAGAATAATGATAAGGATGAAAAAATAATAACGATGAAATAAATGAATGTGAATATTGAAAATTTTTAAAATTGAAAATTAAATTTGGGAATTGGAAATTTTTGGAGTTTTTAAAATAAATAAATAAAGTAATAATGATTAAATAAATTAATGTGAATATTTGAATTTTTGGAATTGGGAATTTAATTCGGAAGCCGGAAATTTTAAAGAATTGTTTAAAATGGAATTTTAGAATAAATAAAATAAAATAATAATAATTAAATAGATTAAAGTGAATATTAGAATTTTTGGAATTAGAAATTAGAATCGGAAGTCAGAAATTTTAAAGAATTGTTTAAAATGGGATTTTAAAATAGATGAATGAAATATTAGTGATTAAATAAATCAAAGTGAGTATGAGAGTTTTCGGAAATTGGAATTTGGTTTAAAAATCGAAATTTGAGAAATTATTTAAAGGTTGAATTTTAAAAATAAGCAAATAAATAAATAAATAAATAAAATAATGATGATTAAATAAATTGATGTGAGGATTAAAATTTCGGAAATTGGAATTTAATTTAGAAAACGGAATTTTGAAAGGTTAAATAAATAAATAAAATAATGATGATTAAATACGTTGATGTGAAAATTAAAATTTCGGAGATTGGAATTTTAAATTTAGAAATCGGAATTTTGAAAGATTAAAAAAATTCAAAAATTGGAATTAAAATTTTATTGAGGAATTAGTGCTTTTTAGAAATGTAAATTATATATATATATATAAAAGGCAAATGGGTTAACTTAAAGTGGGTGGGCTTGAAATAGGCATGGGCCAAGGTAAAGTGGGTGGACAGAAGCTTGGACTTGGGCTTCAGCTCTAGCCCATGTCCAATAGCATGAAGCCCAAGCTTTTAATCTTTAACAAAATTTGCCTTCACGCCTGGGTGCCACCTTCCATCTAGGAACCTCCATCATGGACGCCGCAGTCGCCGGAGTTAGGACTGTCCCCGACGCCGGCGACATGGAGGCCTTCGTCGTGAGTGTGGGTGACGACACGGAAAACACTACACTCGCCGTCCGCGAGAAGGGCGTCATCAGCACCGGCGTCACGGGGGCCACGTGTGGCTGTCATTGGCGCATTTTGCTGGGAGCTCCGTCATTTGCGTAGCCTTCACGACCGGCATTCATCCCGACTCAACTATCTTGGCTTCCACGCCCCGTTTTGCATGCATGGTGATTGGTAGGCATGAAATGGGTGGAGAGTTTGGAGGGAAAATGGGTAAGGATGATGCAAACAAGAAAAACACTACTACAAGTGTCAAAAGAAAACAGAGCCCAGCAGATCTCAATAATAAAAAAAAACCAAACAAAAGAGAACAAACATGTTAGAACCCTTTCAAAGCAACCTAAAAAAAAAAGGAAAACATTCAGAATAGTCGTATGACCCTCTAACCATTCACAGTCAACCTAATGCCCGGAAATGATCAATAGAAAACTGAAGAAAATAACGAATAGAGGGAAACGAGATGGTTGCCGCATTCATACCTGGATTTCTCCCGTAAGCCAAAAAAATGGTTTCCCCCTTCCTTTCTTCTCTGGCTCCGGCAGCTTGCCTTTCCCCCTCTCATAGATCTTTTTTTCTCTTTTCCCGCCTTTCCCCCTACAACCTTCACCTACTCTCTGCCCCTCTCATGTCCCATCTGGCCGCCCCATCCTGTGGCCACCCAAAGCAGCCCGTTTCCCGGGTGGTCAGAAAAAATATATATATAAAAAAAAAATAATCAGCTGTCTCTCATGGGGGGTCTACAAATATGCCCCTCTTCGGTAGAGTTTACAAGTGCAAGGAATATGAACACTGGAGTGAAAAGAAAGTGTGAATAGTGAGTGGAATGAAGTGAACTCTACCGAAGAACCAAGGAGACCCCCATAGGGACACTAGTGAAACGCAAACTCATTTAGGCTAGCAGACGAACACAAAGACTCTAATCATAAAAGAAAACATATCTCAAAGCGCCTCTGAAGCCACACTAAGGACCCAATCTTTCTCTAAGATGTCTCCAAAAGTGACCTAAGAGATCAATGTCAAAGATGAGTAATGGTCGAACCACCCTAGAGTACGAGATGAATATGCGAAAAGCACCGGGTAACGAAGTGAGGAAAACCGAGCACGAATGCAAAACCTTGAAGGTAAGGTGTGCAATGCCAGTGAATATGAACGTCAGGAGCTGCGACTCTGAATGACAAGACTGACTCTAAACACTAAACTAAGAAAAACAATAGCTCTAGAAGCCAAACCAAAAAACTGACTCTAAACACTAAACTAGAAGGCCTATAGGTGAAGACCTATGGTGGTGAAATCTGAAAGCCCAAGGATGAAAATCCATGGTGGTGATATAACTGAAATGCCCATAGATGAAAATCTATGGTGGTGATAACTGATCAAAGCCCATAGACATCTGATCCATGGTGGTGGAATTTGAAAACCCATAGATGAAAATCTATGGTGGTGATATAACTAAAACAAAGCCCACAGATGAAAGTCTATGGTGGTGAAAACTGATCAAAGCCCATAGATGTCTGATCTATGGTGGTGATATAACTGAAATAAAGCCCACAGACGAAAGTCTATGGTGGTGAGAACTGATCAAAGCCCATAGATGTTTGATCTATGGTGGTGATATAACTGAAACAAAGCCCACAGACGAAAGTCTATGGTGGTGAAAACTGATCAAAGCCCATAGATGTCTGATCTATGGTGGTGATATAACTGAAACAAAGCCCACAGACGAAAGTCTATGGTGGTGAAAACTGATCAAAGCCCATAGATGTCTGATCTATGGTGGTGATATAATTGAAACAAAGCCCACAGACGAAAGTCTATGGTGGTGAAAACTGATCAAAGCCCATAGATGTCTGATCTATGGTGGTGGTAAATCTGAAATGCCCATAGACGAAAATCTATGGTGGTGATATAACTAAAATGCCCATAGATGAAAATCTATGGTGGTGATAACTGATCAAAGCCCATAGAAGAAAATCCATGGTGGTGAAATAACTGAAATAAATGCTCATAGATGAAAATCTATGATGGTGAATCCGAAAATAGGGGGATGCCCTAAACAATGACAGTAGGGGGATGCCCTGAATAAGATGATGGTAGGGGGACGCCCTAAACAAGGTGACAATAGGGGGATGCCCTAAACAAGATGAAAATAGGGGGATGCCCTAAATGATAACTCGTAAAGATCAACAAAATGGGTCTGACAACCATGAAATCAAAACGAGACACGACAAACCCAAAGAGAGGGGGTATGCCCCAGTAGAAAAGCGCTAAAAGGGGGTATGTCCCAGTATGATGACTCGCAAAGATCAAGAAATAGATCGAGTAATGAGAGAAGTCTGTAAAACGTCAATGAACTCAAGGATGGGGGTATGCCCCAGTATGACAACTCACAAAGGTCAAGAGATAGAATGAGCAGCGAGAAAGTCTGCAAAAGAGGATCGATGAACTCAAGGACGGGGGTATGCCCCAGTGTAAGATAGTAGTCAACATGGGACACAGAATGTCGCCAAACAAGATACTCTGGGATATGCTCAGTGATGATGCAATGAAAATGATATACATAGCCTCAATGAACAAACGCTAAAACGAGTCCAAACATCACTGAAACTATGCTGACAAAGCAAAACTAAAATAATGGATCAAACAAATGCTGACCGAGACCCTAGGTCTGAAATATAAGCAAATCAAAACATGACATGTCGACTAGCAATATGAGTACATCATCACAAGTGCATCAACAATCTAATAGGCCCTATCATCATGGGAGATGTTGAACCTAATGTCCAAAAGCATGTGAAAACCCAACCAGAAAGCTCGAGACTGGTCTGCATTCTCCTCTGATCACAAGAGAAATGGATAAGGTCATGTAAGACGATGAAATATGTGGGCTTAAAAGATGTAAGGCTCTGATAAGAAAGGCGCAGGTATAACAGTGTCCACTGTAGGATGGATAGGTGTGTAACAAAGGAAAGTGGGTACCCAAATCGCACCAAGTATGTTGAGAAGACTGAACCCAAGGTGTCGATGACTCTATGATCCATCGAAAGTAGCAATCATAAACAGGAGGTAGAATCTCAATGTCAAAATCAGCAAGGTGGGTATGCCCCAGTATGAATGCATCATCTCGAAATGGATAAGCCCTCAGTGCAAGATGATCTCTGGAAAGTAAGTGTCTAGTATAAACTGTCATCTCACAAAATCATCGCTAAGACGAGTGGGCTAGCCCCAGTGTAAGCATATCCAAATCAAACATCCATGAGAAGAATACAACCAATCATACATCATCTGATCAAAATGAGCATCTGCTCATCAAAGCCATCGTGGTAATGTGAAGAGAATATCTGACCTCCCCCAAAGAAAGAGCATGTCCCAATGTGAACTAATATCTCTAAGATCAACCGCCAATGAAAGGGTTATGCCCCAGTATAGGGCAAACCCTGAAATGACTAAACTCCGTTGTATGCTCTCATAAGTGTCCGTGTCCTGATCCAATCATCTAAAAAATATGTCAACGATGATGAGAAGGTTATGCTCCTATGATCACATCAAATATATCACCCAATCATATCCCGTACTCCAATGTGAAATGAATCTAATCGCCTCCAAGGAACAACTATGCCTAAAAACCATCATCGATCAAAAGGGGTATGCCCCTGTGTAAAGTACACCAGATGAAATGCGCCAATCATGTCTCATGCTCCAATGTGAAAAAAGGACATCTGATATCCCCCGAGGAATGGACATGGCTCAAAAATCCGTCATCAACTGAGAAAAATATGCCTTGACATAATGGTCATCCGATAGAAAAAAACTCTCTGAGATGGTTATGCCCCAATGTAGGGTCATACCATAACTCCTGGTCAATCACAAACAGAATGCTCCGGAATCAATCCCAAGTATCGCTCACATAAGAGCTATCAAACACAACGTGTGATGTCATGGCCTCAGGGTGGTCTTAAGACTCGGGACGTAAAGTAGGCTAGGGTGATAGGGTGATAGAAATGAAGGGAAACTAGGCTCAAATACCCAATGATCAAAACCCATGCCCTCATGTATGAAATGCCACATGTATAGTGAATCCCATGAGCCATGGACCTGAGGATGCCTAACGTGAATACGATGTCGATAAGGAGACAAATGAAGCAAAATGAACTGATAGTGATATGTGGAATGAATGGTGCGAAATGAGTATCAAACCCGAGATGGGTTGCTGTAAGAAGAGAATAAGACGTGAAGTGAATGAGGTGAAACACAAGCGACGATAAAAATGACAGTGAAACAATGAATATATGAAGAAAGGTGGTGATCGACTCAGATCAAACATGAAGTGAAGTCACATCAATAATGAACGTGATGATGGAAAGGACAATGAATCAGAGTCCTTAGGAGAAGGTCACTCATTTCTCTCACAAAATAGATATGACGAAGTAATACAAATAACATGGGATCTCGGAGAGCTCACATACAAACTCCCAATAACGAACATACTCGATGAAAATGACCCCCTAAACATCAATATACATACTCAATGATCGAGAACACTATGCACATACACACATGTGCTAATAATAATAATAATTTTTTATTTATTTTTTATTTTTACATACATACAAATACACATACCCTGAACATGAACAAATGAACCCCAAAGATGATGTCAATAACGGATGGACACCATCTCAAGTGCTAAGGCAACCAAAACTCTCTCTAACGAGATGACCTTCTCAAACTAAGGATCTCTAAACCAATGTCCCCGAGATAGATGGTAGAAATGATGTGACTATCCTCCATGTGATGAACTGAGGAGGATCACCACTCAGGGTGGAGAGAATATGAAACAAACAAGTAGTAGATAGGATAAGGAAGAAGAGACGAGGAACACAATCAACGAGATGAGATGAAAATGCAGAGGTGCAGTGATAGGAAAAGATAATGAGGAAAAACGTGCCCCTAGGTTCAAGGCTCATGAAACTCCCAAACAATGCATGTATACATTAAAGAGCCCCTGCCCCGGTGTGAAAATGTGAGCAAGGCGATAAGAAAGAAAGGTTATAATGCGCATGCGAGGCTCAATGGGCTAGCAACGGACTATGATGTCAATAAAGGTAATAAGGTATGAGCTAACCGAAATGAAGGCCACCATCCTGCGACCATGGTCTCAAACATCATGCTCTCAAGCCCTCAGATGATCAATACTTAAGATCGATGTCCATGTGATATAACCATGTCAACCCTCTAGAATCAAGCACTAACTGTACTCCAAATGCGCCATAATAATCTCAAAGATGATCCTCTCAAAGCAAAGTAAACGGTGATCCCATCAAGCACGACTACCCATCACGAGCCAACTCTCATCATACAAGATCAATCTCTATACTCATGGCGAAATAAGTGACAGTCTCATCAAGCAATCAACCAATCCACATATCGTAAACCATCCAAAGATCATAAGCTATCCCTCGCCACGCAGGAACAACCTTGGGCTCAAACTCCTCACACTCTACTTGGTCGAATAAGAGAGGGGATGTGAAAAGCTAGAAAAACTGAGGATGGAAGGGTCATATAATGGTCTCAAAGGTGATGCTGTGCAAAGCTCATAATGGATGGATGCAGGTCAAAACAAAAGCAAGGTGTGGGAAGTGAGCAAGGTACTGCTCTGATCATAAGAAGATGTGTCACAGTCTCGAACTCCCTAAGTCAAATCTCTGATCCTAGGCTAATAGGCTCAATATCGTCCATGATAGGTCAAGCCTCAAGACCACAATGTGCAAGTGAAGAGATGTCTCAAGTAAAAAAATACAACACATGTCCATAAAGGAAAATGCATCCAATGGGATAATCCGATGAGTACATCATGCAAAAGAAGGATAACAAAGACAATACTCAAGAATCGAGTTATAGTCTCTAAATGTCAAAAGTAAAACAAGACCAAACAAAACAAAACAAAAATAGTGACTGGTCCGGTCATCACATCTCTGGCCACAAAAGGAACAAAAACTGAGCACCACTGTACCGAGGTAAGCCAATCATGAGTCAATCGCTTAAATCAATAAGATTAGGGACTACTGGTGGAGGGGAGTCTACATGCATGGCCTGAGCTGAGGTAGGAATAGGAAATATATCGGACTGAGGATGCCCAAACGTCCCAGAATCAATAATGTCCTGTATGGCATGTCGTAGAACAGTGCAATGATCAGTGTGATGTCCTGTTGACTGATGGTATGCACAATACAAGTCAAGCCGAAACTGTGAAGGCAAGGAATTTGGAAGTGCCCTGGGAGCCAGAGGAGCCAAGAATCCCATGGCCTGGAACGTCTCAAAAACTCTGCTCAGGGGTGTGCTCAAATCTGAAAATCGTCTCTGACATCGTCAACGAGGGTGAAGTCGCTCATGAGGAACTGTAATAACTGGAGGGCCCTGAAGTCGGGATGGAGGTCGTGTCAACGTAGCCAATGAAATGGATGAGGAATGCTGCTAGAACACTGAATGTGGGCGAGGCCGTGGATGTGAGGCACCCAAAGCAGCAAACATCGATGGAGTCAAATGTGGCAATGAAGACATCGCTACTCCTGGAGCTCCTCTCGATGAAGATGGATGCTCTGACAAAATAAGCTCAATCCTCTCAACCCTCCGAGTCAAATCCACCATCATCTCATAAAGAGCAGTAAGAGTAATGGGTGTGATCTTGTCCGACATGGTGAACCTCAACTGAAGAAGTCTAGTCTCAAGGTGCTCTGTATCATAATCATCATACCATCAATCTTTGCTCGGGGACCAGTCACGACACTAAAACCGTCCAAGACTCTAAAACAAACACATACAAGAGACAAAAACAAAGCAACACACGATGCTACCCAAAATAACAACACATAAAATGCATGATAAGAAACAATGATAATAATAAAAAGAAGATAGAAACGCATACCCAAGAAAACAACAATACCACTAAGCGAAATGAGAGTACATCATGCAAAATAAGACACTAAGGTCTACTCTCGAAACACAAGGTACGAACACGAATCACTAACTATAAAACAAGACTCAAATAAAAAGTAAAAGAGAACAAAAACTCAAACGACCAACTAACAATGTAATCCCAAAATACACCAACAAGGTATCAAAGTGTCCCGTGAATATCAGTGCCCTGGGTGTCCCAAAATGTGATGGCATAAGCCCAAATGAGGAACTGCATGTGTGGAATAAGCTGGAAATGAATCAGCAGTCATATCTGAACCGGGATCAGTATTTGTGGTCGATACGGGAAAGCTAACTGCACCATTGTCAATAAGATCCTGTATGGTATGACGTAGAGAAACACAATAATCAGTACGGTGGCCTACCATCTGGTGAAATGCACAGAACTCGTGAGCACGAAAACGTGGAGGTAAGGTACTCGGGGGTGGTCTAGGGCCAACGGTGCTAAGAAGCCAGTAGCTATGAGTCGCTCAAAAGCTCTATCCAAAGGCATCCCCAAATCAGTATAAGTCCTTTGATGTCGCCGACGGGGACGAGACTGCTCATGCTGTGGGATACTAGTCTGTGGACGCTGAAAATGAAATGAAGGTCGCACCGTGACAGTATGAGGATGGACAGAAGGGTACTGCTGAGCTGAATGAGGATGACGATGTTGTAAGGGTGAGAAATCACTCTTGGGTATCTGCAATGACCTCGCATAGGGATGATAACCAGGTCATCGATGCTGAAAGTCCGTAGAACATACATCTCCATAGCTCTCAGATGATCTACCAACTCTCTTCCCCTCAGCATCCAGGGAAGGAATAATATCTGACCATAATCCTCTAGATATGCCATCGTCTACATCGGACAAAGCCTGAACCAATGATCTGAAATCCTGGAATGGGACTCCCGTCAGATGCCGAGCAAACCTAGGATGCAAACTCCTAAAAAACATGCTCATCTGATCTCTCTCGGTAGGTCGCTCAATCATCTCCGCAGCCTTCTCCCTCCAGCGGGAGATGAAAGAAGAAATAGACTCATCTGATCCCTGTCTAAGCAACTCAAGCTCTCTACGTGTAACGCTCATATCACCACCGAATGAATACTGTCTCAGAAACTCTTGTGCTAAGTTCTCCCAAGTTCTCCGACGAGATGTCTCTAATGAAGCGTACTATCTCTGTGTCATGCCTCTCAATGACAATGGGAACAAAGTGAGCAACTGTGCCTCATCTAGACCAAGGGCCCTCATAACCGTGCTATAAAGTCTGAGATGAATAAGAGGACATCCAACACCCGTATATCTCTCTATATTAGGCATCCTGAAACAGATCGAAAAAGGGGTCATTGGCACGTCATCAGGGTCATCCCATGAAATCATCTCATCAGGATCTCTCATCTGTCTAATCCTCTGCTCGAGTCTGTCCATACAAGAACGGGGATCCTCGATAATGGTAACTGGTGTGACAATAGGTGGAATGACAGCAGCATGATCACGTGAAACAGTAGGCAACGTCTGTGTAGATGGCATCTGAACAGGTAGAACAGGTGGTGTCACTAAATCAGATGGCGTGTCCTCAAGCACTACATGTCTGCTCTGCTGAGTATCCATCATCTAACTCAAACTGGTCAATGCCTCCTGAATCGAAACCACAGAAGTGATGAGCTAACCAAACGAAACTGACTATGAATCCGTCTATAGCAACTCAACGATACGAATCAACCTCTCTCTCACTCAACCCAGGGCACTGAACTAAGACTGGGACTACAAATAGACCCCTACAAAAGAACTCGAGCAAAACGACTCAAACACGACTCATGCAACGACACGGGATGCAACGAACAATGACCAATGCATGATACAATACAATCCACTACATGACAGGGTGCGATACACAATCGTATGGTGACAATCAAAATTTGGATATACGATAGAATCTCTAGGGTCACATGAGTGTCTAGTGTGAGATAACCATAAATATGACTAAAGAATTTCTATCGATGATCCAGAAAATGATCAAGGTGTGAAGAAAATGAATGGGGTGTGAAGAACAACACTATCACAAGATCGATACTCAGTATAGACCAAAACATCCTTGATTCGACCTTCGACTTAAGCTCTATAATAGGAAAAAAGAATGATAAGGTGATCCAGGCGAATCTTCTCGAAAAATGTGTGAATATGAAAATATGTCTTTCACCTTTCTATAATGAAAATATGTCTTTCACCTTTCTATAATGAAAATATGAGCATCGAGTCGAAAATCGCACCAAGGATCAAACAAATGATGAGGTACTGAGCCCATGATAGGTGTATAGTGTAAAAGATGATCATGAATATATCCCAAAGTATCGAGTGAGTGACAACAAATTGAGGAGGTGTGTCGAGCCAAGAAACGAGAATGAAAGCCCTAGGGAGAAAACATGCTAAACTCCTCGAGTAAAAAACATAATCTAGAGTGACAAGACGAAAGGTGATCCAACCGATACTCGAACTCATACCGATTTCCGAGCACTCTCAACTGGAGACTAAAAAGAGGGAATACTGGATCCGAATCAGAATTCAAAGAGGCTCTGAAGGCCCTCAGATGCACCCACGTGTAGGGAGGGAGTCCTAATCGAAGGATCTACGACTCAACCTACAAGGTCAAGGTGGCTTTAAAAGGATATGGGTGGATTTTAAAAGATCCCTAGCAGGAGCGATCATACCCTCCGGCGGTATGCAACCCTCTGCACGCCTCCGAAAGAGACGGGGTGCTTCCATGCAAGGTGGTCATTACCTCCACACATGCACTACCTCGTATCCCAGGGGGTTTCCTATGGTGAAACCTCTCAAACTCTCAACGCTCAATGGTCAACTAGAGTGCACAGTGAACGGTGTGGGTGCATCCGAAAATCCTATGAAGCTAAAACGAGAAAGGAAACATACTGGCTACACAAATATCCATGAAACCTAGCTCCGGGCTATACAGGTCTTCAATGATCGGACTCCAAACGACATCAAAGTGTCGTTCTCCTCCAGAATGCTCCCGTGCATCGATATAGCCCGTCGATAGACCCTACTCCTAACCTCTATCTCGGTCAGAGTACAAGCACACACAAGGCCTCACACTTGCAAAAGTGAGAACCGAAATGAAGGAAATGACCGAGACTAGAGAGTTGGAGATAAGGGGATAAATGTGCAGCCCACATAGACAAGCAACATGCAATCATACAAAGGAGGGCAGTCATGCAACACGCAATCAGGCAAATCTCAGATATATCATCAATGTACACACAAGATAAGCGAGAATACGACAATCAGATGGATAGTGATACAATCATCATGCTCAAAGACGATCAAAATAATATACAAGTTAGATAATCAACATGTCGAGTCGAGTGATATACAGTGGTGAGTGTATGCATGTGAAGTGATCAGAACAAATCATGGCAAAATTAGAGTAAATGTGCTAAGCGATGCAATACAATCAATCAATATAAATCAACAATGTCGATGTAGCAAAGAGATATAATCAGTGAGGCATGAAAAAACATGGCCTCGGAAGCCTCAATCAAGATAAAATCAATCACCATAATCAACATGTCAAAAGTCTCGAACAGATATAAAATCCGAGCATACATCAAATATCCTCAATGTGCCATCAAGAAATGGGCATCCACTGATCGTCCAATCGAATGCCACGTTTGCTTCATTCTAAGTTCAAGCTTGACCCTCTAAAAATCCCTAGTGGATTCGCCATTTTGTGGACCCCGCATTTCGGCTCATGCGTTTTCCACTCAATGGCGAGCTCGATTTTTATTTGAAAATTGATTTATTGATTATTTGAAAATGACTCGGAGTCGCCACTTATTTTTTTATTTTTTTTTAAAAGGGTAAACAAAATAAGAAAGAAAACCCTAAGTGCGACTCCTTATTTTGGACAAGGTGGTCTGCGAAAAACTGGATCGGGTTCGGGGGTCAGGTTACTTATCAGGAAGGTACGGTAAAAACCGTAGCACCCTTCTAAGTCCCTAAAAACGGGTCTCTACTAATAAAATGAAGCAATCATGGCAATTGATTAATCGAGCATGGATACCAAATGAATATCACTCAAAACAAAATAACTGAATGAATATGAGAGGCAAAGAATGTACCTGAGTGATGAACCAGTTTACTTCAATGAAAACGAATGTTAGCAATTAAACATAGAATAATCGCATGCAAGTCATAGAGTGGAATAAATCAATCACGCGTGACAAACAAATCAATAAATAAATCAATCAATCATAAAATCACGTATGTGGGGCCCCCACCAAAGCCCGATCTATCTTGCACGAATTAATCCCACAAATTCCATTAATCTGGAATTATGAAAATTACATTCATGCTTATATAAAATCAAGAGAAATCGAAGATTATTTGAAACCCGAAGAGAATTAAAACTGTTAGAGAGAAAATTGGATTTTTGAAATTTATTTGAAAATTGGAGTATTGGGAATTAAATTTAAGAAGTGGAATTTTAGGAATTAAATTAGAAGGAAATTAGAATTTTGGAAATTGGAAATTAAGTTTGGAAATTGGAATTTTGGAAAATTGTTTAAAAAATGGAATTTTAAAGTAAATAAATAAATAGAATAATGATAAGGATGAAATTTTTTTTTTGGAGTTTTTAAAATAAATAAATAAAGTAATAATGATTAAATAAATTAATTCCAATTTTTGAATTTTTTTAATCTTTCAAAATTCCGATTTCTAAATTTAAAATTCCAATCTCCGAAATTTTAATTTTCACATCAACGTATTTAATCATCGTTATTTTATTTATTTATTTAACCTTTCAAAATTCCGTTTTCTAAATTAAATTCCAATTTCCGAAATTTTAATCCTCACATCAATTTATTTAATCATCATTATTTTATTTATTTATTTATTTATTTGCTTATTTTTAAAATTCAACCTTTAAATAATTTCTCAAAATTTCGATTTTTAAACCAAATTCCAATTTCCGAAAACTCTCATACTCACTTTGATTTATTTAATCACTAATATTTCATTCATCTATTTTAAAATCCCATTTTAAACAATTCTTTAAAATTTCTGACTTCCAATTCTAATTTCTAATTCCAAAAATTCTAATATTCACTTTAATCTATTTAATTATTATTATTTTATTTTATTTATTCTAAAATTCCATTTTAAACAATTCTTTAAAATTTCCGGCTTCCGAATTAAATTCCCGATTCCAGAAATTCAAATATTCACATTAATTTATTTAAGACAATCCTCCTGATGAATGGTAAGAGTTGAAGATATAACAACATGACACTTCTTGTCTTCTTCCAAGTATGCATACTTCAACTCTATGGGTAGTGGCTTAAGCATAAGCCTTGGGGGCTCCTCCTTAACAGCTCTTTGTCTCTCCTCCTCATTGAATAAGGGTAGAATTTCTTCTTTCTTCCTCCAAAGGAGTAGGGTAGCAAGCAAATCTAAGGGTTTAGGTATCCCTTCATCAAGATCCCCAAAACTCTCAACCAATTATTCTTGCATTCTTTGATCACAATGCTCCTCCACTAAAGTGTCAATCATGCACACTTCCTCTGACCATTCTTCTTCTTCCGGATGGATATGCTTCTTGTACAAATGGAAGATGTTGAGCTCTAATGTCATGTTGCCAAACGTGAGTTGCATGACTCCATTCCTACAATTGATGATTGCATTTGATGTAGCTAGGAATGGTCTTCCAAGTATGATAGGAACATAATTAGTTCCTTTGACAATTGGATTCGTATCAAGAACAACAAAATCCACTGGATAGTAGAATTTGTCAACTTGAACCAAGACATCTTTGATCATCCCTCTTGGAATCTTCACTGATCTATCTGCTAGAGATAGAGTGATGGATGTTGGCTTCAACTCTCCAAGTCCCAATTGCTTGTAGACACAATAGGGTAGCAAATTCACACTTGCTCCTAAGTCCAACAAAGCTTTCTCCACACAAGTCCCTCAATACTCACTGAGATGGTAGGGCAGACCGGATCTTTGTACTTCACTGGAGACTTGCACTGTATGATGGCACTCACTTGCTCAATCAAGAAGGCTTCTTGTTCACATTCAACCCTCTCTTTACAGTGCACAAGTCCTTCAAGAATTTTGCATATGTCGGCACTTGTTTGATCATGTCTAGCAAAGGGATATTGACCTTCACTTGCCTTAACACTTGAAATTTTCTCGATGCATTATTGGTTCCCTTTTTGACATGCAAAGCTTGGGGAAAAAGTGGAGGCATGTGTTTCTTCATCATATCTTCCTTGATCACTATCCTCTCAGGTTCTTCATCCACACTAGACTCATGGTCATCTTTCTTTGTACTTTTCTCTTTTGTCTTTCCTTTATTTTCCTCTCTCTTTTCTTTTTCTACTACACTCTCTTCATCATGATTTGGCTTGGATGTGGGCTGATCAACCTCTTTACCACCTCTCAAGGTGATAACTGCTTTGGCCTCCCTCACATTTGAAGATTCTCCCTTTTGAGCCTCCACTTCATGGATACCCTTGGGATTTTGATGAGGTTGAGAATGAAACTTTCCTTTCTCTTGCATTGTGTTGAGGTTGGTAAGCCTTAAGATTGTGTATTGGACGTTGTCTATCTTTTGAGACAGATCATTTTGCATCCCATCCATCCTTTTGTTCAATGTACTCTCCATACTGTCAATTCTCTGATTCGATTAAGCATTGATGGACTTCTGATCTCCCATAAAATCTCCCAGAACCTTGCTAAGGTTCACAATAGCTTGTTCAAGATTTGAGGCTTGCTAAGGTGCTTGAGCAGGTTATGTATACTGAAATGGCTTTGGTTTCCAAGAGAAATTTGGATGGTTCCTCCAATTTGAATTGTAGGTGTTGTCATATGAAGCATTGTTATTGGGTTTGAATTGACCAATAACATTTTCTTGATCTCCAAACATTTCTCTCACTACTGGAATTGTAAGACACTTCTCCACCAAGTGCTCATAAGATTGACAAATGGAATAAGGCATACCTTGCCCTGGTATCTCAGAAATGGCTTGCACTTCTTGTATTTTCTTCATTTCTAGCTCTTCTAATCTCCTTGCCATAGTTGCAACCTTTGCTTTCATGTCAATGTCTTCATTCAAAACATACATCCCACCCTTAATGTTAGGTTGAGACTTCATTCTTCCTACCTCTCTAGTATTTGGTTCATCCCATCCTCTTGAAACTTCAGCCACATAACTCAAAAAGTCCATGGTTTTCTCCGGATTCTTACTCATGAAGTCTCCTCCACACATAGTTTCTAGGAGTTGCTTCATTGAAGAAGACATATCATCGTAAAAATAGCTCACTAAGAGCCATGTGTCAAAGCCATGGTGAGGACAAGCATTAATAGCTTCCATGTACCTCTCCCAACACTCATAGAATTTCTCATTTTCTTTAGCTGAGAAGTTCGAAATTTGCCTTTTTAAACCATTGGTCCTATGAGTAGGGAAGAACTTCTTGAGAAACTCGGCTTGCAAATCAGCCCAAGTTCAGATACTCCTTGGCCTTAGAGAATTAAGCCAAATCTTGGCCTTATCATTCAAGGTGAAAAGAAATAGCTTGAGCCTCATCAAGTCAATTGAAGCTCCTCCTTCTTGGAATGTATTACAAACCTCCTCGAATTTCTTAATATGCGAGCAGGGATTCTCACTTTCCATCCTATGGAAAGTAGGTAGGAGTGGCACAATGTGAGGTCGGATTACTAGTTGCTCCGTGTGAGGCACTATGCATGATGGTGCACTCATACAAGGTGGATGCATGCGGTCCCTCATGGATCGGTATGTGTTGAAATTATCCTCTTGACCATGTTGGCTATTCTGGTCTTCAAGTGGAACATCCATGATGTTGAAGCACACTTCCAACTCAGTTTCTCGAGGAGTTTCAATCTTCACAAGTCTTCCCTCAATATCTCTTGTCCAATAGGGCATGCACAACTAAAGATCACTGAAACAAAAACAAAAGAAATACAATTCTAGGAAAAAGTTAAGGTTAGCTAAAAACTAAATAAAAGATAAGCTAAAATATAGACAAAGAAAAAGAATTAGTTAAAAGAAAAATCACCAAACTTGTGATGAAGATCACAAGTATTCACCAAAAGTCAAGTCAATGTACTTTGGCACCATCCCCAACAACGACACCATTTGATTCATCCCTATTGCAGTCATGCCATTTGATTCTGGCTCAGACGGGTGTTATCAACAAAATTTATAAAACTTAAATCACCTCACACTAGGGTAGCATAGCTAACATAGTATAGTGGCTTTAAGATCGTCCACAGGAATGGGTTTTCATCGTACAGTTGACTTTAGTGAAGGAAATAAAATGGTGCTTTTCCTTATGAAAATTAGTTTTTAAAGAAAATGGAATTGTGGTTGCAAAGATTGATTTTAAGTTAAGCAAAAATAATAAGTGAAGTTAACTACAAAGAAAAGGTCTCTTAGAGCTTTAGGTCACTAGGATCGGGTTCCTTAGGCAAATGGGGAGATTTTAGATCTTCTCTTCGCGTTGGGGACAATAACATAAAAGATGGTTATCTCCCAAACCAGTTTTATATTTAGCAATTAAGATTTGATCCAAAGGGTTCATGAAAAATAATAGTTACTTCCCATTAATGGCTTCAAACACTAAAGACTCTCACCTTGAACCACCTTCCAATGGCTCGTAAATGATAACTAATAGACATCCATGGATCTAACAATAAGCATCCATAGAATCCGAAAAGCTTACCAAGTATTGGCCATTCAAGGTGCTTTTAAGGGATTTATAGCTAAACCTTAAAATAAAAACCATTGATGGTTAACAACTACTTTCACTTAAAGCAAGAACAACTCCTATCTTTGCATTCAGGTCCTTCACCTAGCTTCCATCACTCCAAGAAACGTAAAACCTAGCCACTCATCCCCTGAGAATTCATCCTCAAAGGTTGATTAGCTAGAAAGAAAAGTGAAAACAAAATGAGAAGGGAAAGCAGAGCAAAAACTTTGTATATTTCTTACTATAAGGAATTTACAAGTGTTCTTTGATTACATCCCTGTGTGTCTCCAAAGATGGGATACACCCCAAATATATAAAAAGATATATATGAAAAAAAATCTAAGTTGATTACAAGGAGAAAATAGGAAATTACACAAAATATCTGGAGCTAAAAATCTAACGGAGTCGGTGCACAGGAAGATTTCGCATACCATGCGAAATTTTGCATGGTGTGCGAAATCCTTTGGTTGCCTCAAGTGGTTTCGCATGGTGTGCGAAATTTCGCACAGCCATGCGAAACTGCTGGTTGTTGGACTTCTTCCTCTAGTTTTCTTCCTTGTATCTCTGATTGGCTTGGCAAAGGGCTATGAAGTGCTCCAAAGCTTGGATTCTTCATGTATTTGAGCTTTAACTTGCATTGTCATGGATTTCACAAAATTCTCCCTCATTCTTGGCTTTTTTCAATGATCAAATAGCTACTAAAAACACCAAAACTTGCCAAAACTGATTAGTAACCCTTGTTAGGTTCCTTAACGTGCCAATTGAGTAAAAATGTATTAACTATTACTCAAAAGTATTTAAAACGGTTAGTTTCAAGCTATAAAAGAGTACTTTTTGAGTAGTAATTAGTATTGTATCACTTCATTTGAAAGCAATAAAGCTTCCATTTTTTAAGAGTCGCCTACTACGCCTTCCAAAACTTTCAAGTCACGAGCGTCTTAGCCTAACAAGCTAATCATTGGGGAGTAAGGTTGACTTAGCAAGATCAAGCATCTTGACTTGTCTAAGTGTCGTACAAGCTTAGGAAAAGACTAAGTTTGTGACAAGTGGTATTAGAGCGCGACTATGAAGCGGGCATAGTAAAGGAAGCATGTCGGGTTCTAACGTGGAAAAGACTAGTGAGCAAACCTATGGGAGGAAGACCAAGCCTGCTGCACAAGGTAGGGGCAAGAAGGATAAATCTTGTGATGTCATTGACAACATGGAGGCAAGGTTAGATAAGGTGGAGCTAGCCATGGTGGACACTTGGGAGGGGTTGGACTTGATTTTAGCAAGGCATGGAGAATGGCTTAAAGGATCTAAGGGAGCAGATCCAAGAGAGCAGATCCAAGACCTTCGTGAGGGGGTGTTAGTCTCACAGGTCCAACTAGTGTCACATGAGGAGTTTGTGTCATTCTAAGAAAAGGTCTTGAGCATCTTTGCTAGCAAGGAGTCAAGGATAAAGGCCTTGGCTACTTGAATGGAGTCCCGAGACCAGGAGGTTAGGTGAGAGCTGGCCATCTACAAGGCTGCTGTGTCGGCATGAGTCATGGCCATCCAGGTGGCATCTAGGGTGGAGGTGCCGAAGCCACAAGGGTTTAGTGGCAAGCAAAATGCCAAGGAGTTGGACAACTTCTAATGGAATATGGAGCGACACTTCGAGGCTATTGCACTAATTGATGAGGCAGCTAAGGTAAGGACTGCAACCCTCTACCTTACTGACACGACTACTCTATGGTGGAGTTGGAGGCTTGCCAGTAGGGAGAAAGGAATTTGCACCATAGAGACATGGGGGGACTTTAAGATGGAGATCAATAGGCAGTTCTACCCCGAGGATATGGCTTACCTTGCTAGGAAAAACATGAGGCGTCTCTAGCACACAGGCTCGATACGCGACTATGTCAAGGAATTCTCTTCGCTCATGCTCGAGATTCCTAACATGACAGAGGAGGAGTTTCCATTCAACTTCATGGATAACCTGCAAGGGTGGACCGAGCAAGAATTAAGGCGCCGAGGTGTTCAAGACTTAGCCACTGCTATGGCAGTAGTAGAGTCTTTAACGGATTACAAGAGAGGAGACTTCTCTAAGGTTGAGTCTTTGGAGGATAGCCACGCCATGAGTGGGAGAGACGAGGTTTCAAGAGACCACAATGCTCCTAGAAAGGGATTAGGCAAGACACCTAATGTCCGGGAAGAAAGGGGTAAGGAAGAAAGGAAGGAGTTTACGCCTAAAATCAAATGCTTTCTATGTGACGGTCCACATTGGGCACGGGATTGTCCAAAAAGGAAGGCGCTCAGTGCCATGATCGAGGAGAGGGAGCAGGAGTGCGAGGCACATATGTGCTTGATGCAGCTGCTAGGTGCCCTCTATGTCAACCCAAAGCCTAATACGCTTAAGACTTCCTTACTATTAAGGGTGCAAGTAAAGAAGGCAAAAGGAGGGCGAGCTGAGATAGCTCGCACACACATCGACAAGGTCACCAAGGGAAAGGTGAACTTGATAAGAGGAAACAACACTCCAAGCATTGAAAGTGAAGGGATCTGCATCCATTCAAGGCCTCACGAGAGAATAAAGTGAAGAATATCCTGGCTGAACGGGTTACTAGGAGACAAGGGGTCCCTTCTATGATAGAATATCTAGTCCGATGGAAAAGACTATCTAAGAGCCAGGTAAGCTGGTAACATGCGGATTCCTTAAGAAGATTTTGGAAACACATCGAGTGGTTTCAAGAAGAGGCAAAGATGGGGACGTCGAGGCATAGGTGGGGGAGAGTGTCACAAGATGCTTCAAATGAGCTTCCCCTTGGGTTTATATAGAGCTCATGAAGTTTTTGGAGAATTTTAGAGCCATCTACACTAAGCCATTGGTAGGAAAAGTGTGGAAGGTTCTGGAGATGCCTAGAGATGTCCATACATCTCTACACTATGGTGGAAGGCATGAGAGGAGTCCAGGGTTTTCTAGAGAATTCTAGGAATCTCTTGATTATTCTTGTACATAGGTTTGTACATAGAATTGTGTAGGGTATTCTAGAATCTTCTTGATTTATAAGGAACCCTCCAAGGTTCCAAAGAGTTCTATTGGTGCCTATAAATAGGTGGGGCCCTCATTTTGCCAAGACACCACCCCAAGACTACCTAAGAACCTAACCAACCAAGCAAGTGAGCTTCCAAGTATTGTATCGCTTCCTTTGAAAGCAATAAAGCTTCGTTTCTTTAAGAGTCCCCTACTATGCCTTCCAAAACTTCTGAGTCGCGAGTGTCCTAGCCTAACAAGCTAAGCATTGGGGAGTAAGGTTGACTTAGCAAGATCAAGCATCTTGACTTGTCTAAGTGCCGCACGAGCTTAGGAAAAGACTAAGTTTGTGACATTAAGCTAGTTAAAACCTTGTACTTAGTTTTTATTCTTCATAGCGGAGTTTTTTGATTGGTAGTAGACCCATGGTTTTTTTATCTCTTTGGAGATTTTTCACATAAATTTATGGTGTCACATTGTCTCTCTTTCTCTTCTTAGAATCAATTTTTCAGTTTCAACAACTTATTAGAATTTTGATCATCTACTATTTGATTGAATGATGAAGAGAAATGGCTATGAATCATCTTTGAAGCTATTTCTGATTATAGATTATTGACATTTTGAGGCATATTGATCTTGTTTTTATCTGAATTCAGTTTAAGTTGATTTGAGTTTGGGAGTGTTGGATCATGTGCATGTGAATTGCATTTTAATATTGTTGGGAGTGTTGTTGCATTCATATAATCATGTGATTTATAATTTGTGGTTTTGAGAATGTGTGAAGAGAAGAAAAATATTCAAAAAGTTTCAAGGTTTTCTAATTTGAGTTGAGAATTTTTTAAAAAAAAATTGGTCAAAACACCTATTCACTCCCCTTTTAGGTGTATTCCACTATTGAGATTCACTTTTTCAATTGGTGTTAGAGCAGGTTTATTTTATTTTTTTTTTTAAAAAAAAAAATCAATCCTTGAATCTTAATTATGGAACCTCATCAAGAGGGAGTTTCCATTGGGAGACCACTATTCTTAATCGACGAAAATTATTCTCATTGGAAAGTGAAAAAGTTTGGAATGCTGTTGAAATTGGTTGATCTCCACCTAAGGTGTTGGATAAAGAAGGTAGATCAACTAATGTTATCAAGCTTAAGTTGGAATGGGATAGAAGTGATAATGAGGCTAGTCAGAACAATGCTAGAGCCATGTATTCCATCTTTAATGCCATTAGCGCGAATGAATTCCGTAGGATAGCCACATGTACTTCGGCTAAGGAGGCTTGGGATATCCTCCAAGTGACTCATGAAGGCACTAATGTTGTGAAAGTGTCCAAATTTCAAATTTTAACCTCTAGGTTTGAGACAATTAAGATGGAAGATCATGAGAACTTTGGAAAGTTTCATGCAAAACTGATGGACATTGTTAATTCTAGCTTTAATCAAGGTGAGCCCATCCCTAATTCTAAAGTGGTTAGAAAAATTCTAAGATTTCTCCTAGAAAGATTTAGAGCAAAAGTCACCGCCATTAAAGAGTCCAAGGATGTGGATTCCTTGACAGTAGATGTGGACCCATATTTTTCACGTGCGTCCCCACTCAATCGGCGAGACTCGCTTAAGGTGAAATTTTATTTTTGGAAAAGTTGGAGTCGCCACTTATTTTATTTTATTTTAAAAGGGAAGATAGAACAAGAAAGAAAACCTTAAAGAAGTGACTCCATAGTTTTGGAAAAGCGTGTTTTTGAAAACCCAAGTCTAGGTCTGAGGATCAGGTTACTTATTGGGAAGGTACTTAAATAGGTAGCGCCCTTCTAAGCCCTAAAGATTTCTCTACTGGCTAAGTCGAGGGAGAAATGAAAATTAATCAATTGATTGAAGGTACCTAGGTAGGCTAAGGTGATTTTGAAACTAACATGTCAAAAAAGAAATCAAATCACAATCACAAAGGAAGGTTAGGATGTATACCTGGACTGCCTCTCAAGCGTTATTATAAGACATTAAAGCTAGCATAGAAATATAGCACACAACATGTATTTAATCAGAGCAAATCGAACAGACATCTAAGCACCTAAGGATGGAATCAAACATAGATAAGGCTCACAACAACATGCCTGTTCATAAAATTCTGAAAAGTAAGTGATAGAAAGTGTACTTGGATATCATTCATAATTTATAAGATTCCTCCAAAAATGCTAGAGTGGTTAGGACAAGTATAAATTATATAGCATCTTTATTATGTCTAATATACAGTACCAAACCCAAAATTAAGCCAAGGTAAGTCAAATGAGTCCAAAAATAAATAACAAATTCAAACAAAGTACAAGATCATCAACATGCAATTAAAAAAGGGAGCATCACAAAACAATTTCTAAAAAAATATCTTGGAGAGGAATTTAATTACAAAAATTTTCAGAAAACAACTCCTACTCATCTAGAACAACATACCAAAAACCACACACTCATTCAAATGATAGATTGTAGCAAAGACACCAAAAAGTTCTAGAAGGTCCAGATTAGGTAAAAAAATAATGACATGCATAAACGAATTTTTTTAAAAATAATAAGAGATCACAAAAAATTGTACAAAAAATCACACACATCGTTCAAAAAGTCTATATCACAGAAAAAAAAAAAATTGAATCTAGGGTTAGGTAGTACTCAAAAGTATTTTTAAAACACTCCAGTTAATTAGATGTCTAGAATCCATCATGTACAATAGTTACGACATTGAAAAATCATATCTCCCTCAAAAATGCATATTTTTGAATATTTTATTTGTCAAAATTCAATTTCAAGAAGTCAAAAATTCTAGAAAAATATTCATTTAATTAAAAAGATCATAAAACTATTTAATTTTACAAAGATCTTTTGAGTGTGCAGAAGTTTGCCTAAACAAAGAATATTGAAAAAAATGATCGTAACTTGACCTTAAGGAAAGATTTCTAACTCAAATAACATCCTAGAAATGAGTTCAAGAAGTAAGGAAAATCATAAAGGTTTTTTAAAATATTCTAAAGTTGCTAAAACCAATTTTAAAACTAAAGGGTTAGTGGTTGAATGAAAACTAGCAGCAATGAAGAGTTTTGAAAAAATTTCTTGTGTAAGGGTTCCATCAGGTCCCAAATTACTTTTGCATGAGTTGGTTCAATGAATTCCATTATTTGGAACCATGAATTCTGTTCATGCTTGTTGGAAAAAACGAGAAAACCATGAAAATTAGTTGAATACAATGAAAATGCATGCCAGAAGGGAAATGATAGCAAAGAAGCTGGATTTTACTCCTAGAAACTCTCATGGAAGGACTTTTAAAGAAAATTGAAGTTATTTTGGTGGAAAAAAGGTTTTGAATCTGGATTAACAATGTGTAAGATCACAAAGAAATGAAAGAAAAAAAAAATCGGGATGAGGATAATGTGTATCGAGGTGCTGTGTAGGAGTGATATATGGGGATGTGATTGAGACCGTATTGTCGATGATTGAATGAGGGGTCTTCTGCATATTACTGGTGGATTGAGTTTCCTTGATTCTCAAATATGTCAATGTTACTTTCTAAAGTATCGCGTAAGAGCATCCATAGCCTTTGACACCCGTCAATATGATTGTAGGGGCCAAAGAGAGCTCTTCTTTTCGTAAGGTTCTAATACTTGGGTGTAGTTTCTTGATTGTTCCCATCATCAGTACCAATTTTTGGACCGATTTGACCAAGAATCTAGTATTCTCTGAAGCAAAACCGATGGGTTGTTGATATTTTCCAAAAGCATAAAAAGCATTATCCTATGATAGAGATTGAACAAGTGTTTTTCATTTATCAACCTCACGTAGCAACAAATATGCGAGAGTCTAGCGTTGTTGATTTTTGTGCAATGATTCCTGGTGAAAAAATAGAGAAAAACAAAAAGAAAACACACAGATTTAACGTGGTTTGACAGATTGCCCACGTCTATGAGAACAATGAAGAAGACTTTCACTATATGTCAAATTAGGGTTACATAAAAGAGTATTTATACTAACGCTCTAGTATTGAAATTCCAAAAATACCCCTAAATTATACTGTGGGGAGGACCCCCCAACCTATCATTCACTCTTAACAATAAAAATACAAGCTTGAATGGCAAATGTCAAAGTGGAGCGAAGCGGAACAACGATATTTGCTTCTTTTTCTCTATATATGTCTTTCCCTCAATATGAGCCACATACTACAACAAGCGTAAATACCCTTACTGCTACTCAATGCTGACTCGAGATATATAGAGAAAAGCCTAAGAGCTCTCACGTCTTCTCCATGCATTGACAAACCTCCAATCATACATGACCATGATGCAACAGTTTGCTTTTCCATATTGGAATGCTAAGCTTCTAAATCTTGGGTGTTCCGCATATGAGATGAGCCACTTTAAGATTGATAGTTTCCCAACACCTGAAAATGAGCAAAAACCTTGCTTTCAAAATTTTGGTTTTAAAACTACTACAAGCAGATCCTATCCAATCCCGTATCTAATACAAAGCCAACTAAATAAATCTTCAGAAGATGAAGAGTTAGCGGCGAAGACACTTAAACTTGCGAATTTGGTAATACCTGATTACTACTCAAAAAGTGTTATTTGATAGTTTGTAATTAACTCTTTTAAACACTTTTGAGTAGTAGTTATTACCTTTTAACCCAATTAACATATTAAGGAACTTTGCAATCATTTCTAATCAAATTGCGTAAGTTTTGGTGTTTTTGTTAGTAATTTGATCACCAAAGCAATCCGAGATTGAGGAGAGTTCTTTGGAATCCATGGCAAAGCAATGGAAAGCTTAGAAACATGAAGAACCAAAGCTTTGAAGCTTTATAGTCCTTTTCCATGAGCAAATCCGGAATGCAAGGAGGAGAAGCAAAGAGAAATCTAACATGAAGCATTTAAGAGGACAGCAACTATAAGCCACTTTTGGAGCACTTCCTGGAGCTCAATTGATGCATACTATATGTTGTGTCGAAGCTCGAGAAGTCATCAATCCAACGCTTTAAACAGTGTGCAATTCGGAGTTGAAATGAAGGAGTTAGAGCCATTGGAAGTCGATCACTCCAAGTTGAAGGCCAATTTCGCGGGCTGCGAAATGGTGTCCTTCATGCTGCGAAATTTTGCAGCCATCTTGCACGGCTGCGAAATTGTCCTGAAGCTTCCCGATATTTGCGACCGACATTTTTTAGATTTTTTGCTTTAGATATTTGATGTCTAAATCCCCAAACTCTCCTTGTAATCCACCTATCATAGGATTCCTTAGTTATTAAGCAAGAACAAAGGGTAAATAGCCTCTTATATAATGTTTGTAATTTCCATCACAGTGAGACGTTGGGAGCTTGTTCTCAGACAACTTTGTATATTTTTTTAAGGAAGTAAATTACAGAGCTTTTGCTCTACTTTACCTACTCAATTTGATTGTATTGTATTTATATTTTTTTCTTACTAGCCAAACAAGCTCTGAGGATGTTTCCTCAAAGAATGAGTGGCTAGGCTTTTAGTTCCTTGGAGCTAAGGTTGCCGGGTAAGGCCCCAAATGTAAGAATTAGTAATTTTGTTGTTTCAGTCATTAATGAAGAGAAAGTGTGACCCATTAATGATTTCTATGTTTTTAGTTAACTTAAAACACCTTCAATTCACCTGAGCCAACACTTGGTAAGGCAAGTGATCTCCGTCCATGGAGATGCACTAGTTTATCTCTTGCGAGCTTTTGGGAGGTGACTTGAAAGTAGGATTTTCTAGAATTGCCAACACTTGGTAAGCTTTTGAACTCCAAGGAGACATCCATTAGTTATCTCTTGCGAGCTTGAGAAGGGAAGTCCAAGGTTAATGATCACCTTGAATGGAAAATGCTAGGTGAGAGGCACGAGCCATTGCAAGTTTCATCAGTGAGAGGGAATTAGTGTTGAAATCCATTAAAGGGAAGCATCTGTACAACACCGGTTAGAGAATTAACTATATGTTAATTCTCTAATGCGATGAAAAGAACCAAGTGATCGGAGCTCTGTTTTTGCATGAGGAGCCTCCCCTATGAACCTAAAACTCCAATGAATGCTTTCCTTCATAAGTAATTTCCATTACTTTCTTTTTAGTTAGCTTAAAACAAAACCTTTTTCAACCAAAGTTTATGTTTTCTTCTTAAGCTAACCTTGAAATGAAAAGCACCAATTCAACTTTGAATTGATATCAGCTGTAAGTTGAAAACCCTTCCCAATGAACGATCCTAGAGCCACTATACTATATTAGCTAAGGCTATCCTAATGCATGGTGATATAGGTTATAAATTTTTTTGATTACTCCCTTCTGAGGACCACAATCAAGGAACACCAGCTGGACACGAATCAAATGGCACCACTGTCAGAGACCATTGAGAGGACATGAATCAGCTGAGACACCAATTGGGAATGAATCAATACCCTAATACTTTTACTGCCTGTTCTTGAGCAAAAAGGATCACTCTGAACTTCTTCTAGTCCATAATTATTTGATGGGTCTTCCAAGAGGCAGTGTCACTTGGTTTGTTGCTTTAAAAAAAGTCTTGACCCGGATCAGCATTTAAAAAACATAACAACTCTATAATAGCTTAAAATGCTTGCTGGCAATGACTTTCAAAAAATGTAATGGGCAATAAGGTAAACAGACATGAACCGTGCGTGCCCATATGAGAAACTGCTCCTACCCTCTTGAGGTTCAAACCAATCTCTATCGTACAAGTTCCCCTTCTATGTGGGTTTTTTGGGATTTGGATGTTGGTGGAAGAGGAGTTTGAATGGGGGACTTTGCACAGGCTTCTGGTGGCCATGCATGCATGGATCACATGCACGAGAGGAGAGGACCTTCTTTGTGTTATTCCCTGTGCCCCAAAGTTACGAACATGTGTTGATTTCAAGGCTTCCGCATTCATCTATTGATTACAAATCCAGTGATATTTCTGCCACCAACTCCATTTATATAAATGCTTGATTCTTCAAGTGAATTGAACAAATTACCTAACAGGAAATGCTATCCCATTAGTCCCAAAATGATGATTTGTCTGGAAACAGAGCACAAACTGTGAATAGTCACTTTGAAATATGAAACACGAGGCTGGAGATGAGTGATGTAGTCATGGTTTTGCTTTTCATCTTTTGGTTACAATAAAACATCAAAACCCAATGAAGCTGATTACTACCAAAAAGTGCTATTTTGTAGACCTAATTATAATGGTTTTAAGCACCTTTGAGTAGTAATCATATTCATTTAACCCAATTATTTCATTAAGGTCCTTGGTAATTGGTTTTAACCATTTTGTGGCAAGTTTACATGTTTTTATCAGCTTATGAATCAATTCAAGCATGCCAAATGATGGAGGAGCTACTTGGACAAGTTAAAGCAAGGATTTTGGAAGTTTACAGGCTTGAATTTCAAGTGGAAACATGAGCACAAACAAAGGGATAGCCATTTCGCAAGGCAAGGCAAAGTACCTTGCCAAAATGCAATTTTCGCAAGGTGAAAATGCACCTTGCCAAATTTGGCAAGGTGAATTTACTCATGATGCGAAAATATGGCATTTCGCATCATGAGTAATTCACCTTGCGAAAATTTCGCAAGGTAACTTTTACCTTGCCAAAATTTCGCAAGGTGCATTTTACCTTGCCAAATTTCCTCTATTTTTCCACGCACGCACCACCGACTTCCCAGATATTTTTAGCTTGATATTTTCTCGTGTAAATTCCTTTTGTAACCTTGTATTCAGCCGACATAAGGCTTTATCTTGTAATTTTGCTATATATAGAGGTGCACAACGCCTCCAAAAGATATTGGAGAATTGGGTGATCGATCCTCTATACATTAACTTTGAAATATATAAAGCTCTGTTTTTCTCTCTTCTCCTGTTCTTCCCCATTTTTATTTTCTTAGTAGCCAAATAGCCTCTGAGGACTTTTCCTCAGAGGATGATTGGCTAAAACTTTTAGTTTCTCAAAGTATGGATGTTATGTGATGGCTTAGATGCAATCCCATGGAAATTTCTCGCACCTAGAAGGTAAGGTAGGCGTTTTTCATTAATGGTTCATTAATGCAAAGTTTGGTTTTTATTTCCTTTGGACAACTTCCAACGGCCAATACTTGATAAGCTTTTGGATTTCTATCCATTAGTTATCTCCTACGAGCTATTGGAAGGTGAGGTTTTCAATTCCAAGTTTTGCATTAATCCGTTAGAACCAATTTCAATGGCCATTGAAAGGTGAGTTTATCACCTGGAATGACTTTGAGTTGCCAATATTTGGTAAGCTTTTGGCTTTAGACCATTAGTTATACGCTACGAGCCATTCAAAGGAAGTCTAAGGTGAATAACCATTGATGAAATTCACTACCATCTGTTTTGCCATTTTAAAGGATTAAAACTTGATTTGCTAAATCCATACCGGTTCGGGAAGCAAGCATCACCATAGTTGCAACCCCAACGCGATGAGCCTATCCTGAGATTTCCAATTTGCATAAGAGCCAGAGCATAACTATCCTATCTTTGAAAAACTTGTTTTTACACCCTTTCATTTTAGTCTTTAATGTTAGCTTAGATTAGTTTAAATCTTTCTAAAACATTTACATCTTCTTTTAAAGCTAACATCCATAAGAAAAATCACCTATTGTCCTAATTTGAATATCACTTGTGTTCGCGAAAACCCTTCCCAGTGAACGATCCTAGAACCACTATGCTATAGTAGCTTGGCTACTTTAGTAATAGTATTTAAGGTATAAATTTTGTTGATACGCCTTTAAAGCTAAGCTACCATGAGTCGCATCAGAAGCCTTTGAAAAGTTTAGACACTTCTGCTAATAGAAATGCAGGCAACCTTGCTCTTCAGAAGTATGGGCTTCCATGGCTTCAACTAGTTGAGAGAGATATGTTTCTTCTAATTCAGGTTTACCCTTAAGGCTTGCTCATGGTCTTCTTTTAGTCTTAGTTGTTACTCTTTGAACCAAAACCCGAGAATCTGGACCCATTCCATTATAGATAATTCCAGTTTGTGGTGCCAAAACACGTGCCTTTCATATCGATACCTCATTCACCAGGATAGAAAATAGTTTCTTTTGAGCTAGACCCATTTGCATCAAATCTTTGAGCGGAAACCGACATAGTGCTGCTTGTCCTCTATGTAGGGTCGGAAAGCTATGAATTTTCTAAAGGAGCTCGGAAAGACTTCACACATGCAGTAGCCTCTATTGGAACTTTGATAATAATGCTGAGGAAGCTTCTAAATCATATTCAAAGTCACTATCATCATACGATGGTTGAGTTTGGTACTATTAAAGTTCCATTGCCACCTATCATCAAAGAACCCTAATCCCTCATTTATCACAAACGTCCAGAATCCATATTCGTATCGGCTATGTGAGAAAACAACAACTTGGTTTCTCCTTTCATGGTGAATTGATCAATCTCATTTACCCACTGAAATGCAACAATCCACATGATAGATTACAAGGGCACCTAAAGATGAGGTGAGGATATGATGCATGCTTAAAAGATGGTCATGCAAGAGTAAGGATCGGGCACTATAAGAAAAAAGGTCATTGTTGACATATATTATCTTGACTTAAGGTGATATGTGTCAATATTGCCTATTTGAATTAACAACTATGACATATACAACTTGTTTAAATCAATAATGACATAAATTTTTTTTGAATTCTTTTATGACTTATATAATAGAATCTTGACAGATAATTTATAAGTCAATGTATAGTTAGTATGTTCATATATCAAGGTACTTATATAATGTGGCTAGCTTGACATAAAATCAAAAGTCAAGGTATGATTTTAAACATATATGTCATTTTCATTCTAGTAAAATGATCTTAAATGACCTATGGATTATAAGTCAAGATATCATGTTATAATTACTTGTCAAGGTTCCCTATGGTATTTACAAAGAACACTCCTCATTTTCTCAAAACCCGATATTCATTTTGAGAGCTTAGGGTTTCAAACTTTTTGCTCTAAACCAAGAATGAAAATATCGGTAATTACGAATATATCAGTACTTTGATTTTACGGATATATCATAAATATCGGAAAAATATCGGTGGATATTTTTTTTCACAAATATCGGTGGAGCGAAAATTATTTAAAATTTATAGGAATACTTGGAAAAACTCCAAAAAAATGATAAAATAAGTAAGAATTCATATTTTAAAGTTATTTAGTAAATATAATTGATATAAATATGATAAAAAAAATACATCGATAGACAGAGATATATCAATAAATTCGATATTTGAATTTTAAGAATAATAAATATGAATTTTGGAAGTGTATAAAGTTAGAATTGACTTAAGAAATATTTGATTTTATTGAATAAAAATAATTTATACATAAATATAATACATATGAAATTGAAATAGTCTTAGTATCAAAATAAAGATTGATGTAGTTCCACCATATAGTTAGATGAAGGGAGCCCATCTTGTTGAAGACAATATTTATTTAAAAAAATTTAAAATATTTTTATTAAAACACGTTTTATTATATTTTAAATAAAAAATTAAATTAATTTATATAAAATATTTTATTTGAGATTTAATTTCTAAAATTTTATTAAAAATATGTGATAACAACTTTTTCTATTAATATTAATTTATTTAAATAATTAAGATTATTAATAATTTATTTTATCAAATTAATTTTAATTCATAAAATATCGTCCATAAAAACGGAAATTTCAATGTGATTTAATCAAAATAAAGATGGGTAATTAATAATTATTTATATAGAGAGAGGAAAATTGTTCTCATGATTTGTTTCATTTTTTTTTTCTTTATCTCTACTAACTATAAAAATCAAAAAGGCCACTACTTCTCTCACTTGGGGCATCGGGCATCAAGAAGGCCTTTTCTAAAGTTGCTCTCCAGACGAGAGAATCCGCCATTCTCTACGACTCTCAATCCTAGCAGGTACTAATCTAATCATGTTATTATTGTTTTTTTTTTTTTTTTTTTTTGCAACCCCCGTTTGATTCCCAAGAAAATCCATCCCCCATTTGATTTTCGGGAAAATTCATTCTCGTTTGATTTATGAGAAAATCCATGCAAAACCCTCAAGGAAAACAAAAAAAAATTGTTTTTTTTTTTTTGCTCTTTGTGTTTTCTGTTTGCAAAACCCCCGTTTGATTCCCATGAAAATCCATCCCCCATTCGATTTCCAGGAAAATTCATCCTCGTTTGATATCCGAGAAAATCCATGTAAAACCCCCAAGGAAAGCTAAAAAAATTATTTTTTTTCTTTTTGCTCCCTGTGTTTTCCCTTTGCAAAACCCCTGTTTATTCCCAAGAAAATCCATCCCCCATTTGATTTCCGAGAAAATTCATCCTCGTTTGATTTTCGAGAAAATCCATGCAAAACCCCCAAAGAAAACAAAAAAAATTGCCTTTTTTTTTTCTTCTCCTAGTGTTTTCCAGATCTGTTCTAAGGGTTTCTTTGCTTTTGTACCATTGGATTTAAATTTCACGAACCCTAAATCCACGATTTTTGAGCCAGGCTGAAAAACACAACCTTTGCCTGCAAATCATGATCAAACTATAGCCTATGAATTACATTGGTTGGTTCTAATTATTGAACCAACACTCTACCTACCATGTGAATGAACCAATTGACTGATGGGGATACAACTTTCCAATTTTTAATAAACTTAAAGATGTTGAGAAACTATTACTTCACTAAATTTCTTCTTATGTAAGATTTGGGCTTGTGGAAGTGGAATTTATGGATTAAATGTGTGAAATCAGGTTAGCAAGGCTCTCCTTGCAAAATATATCATAGTGCAGAAGAAGAATAGACCATTTAAAGGACTAGGGTTAGAACACATGAACAAATCTTGCCCTGTCGTTCCATCTCAGCTCACAAGTACTACCCTCAGAAGTAGCCAATTCCAGGTAATGTAATTGTAGCTTCATTAGCAGCAATTTGGTTAGTTAATGAAGTAGAAAGAAATTTCTTACTCCCTTGATTTGGTTATCGAGTGATATATTCGCTGCTGAGAGAGTGAGATCTATTGATCAATTTTGCTTTGAGATATCACAGCTTCAAGCACAGGGCCTAAGCAGAGAGTATGCACTTCTTTAGGTTAGGATCTTCTCATTAACTTGATTTTCCTCTCTTTCTCTCTGTATATTACTCTCACAATTTTTTTTCCTTTCTTGCACCAGAGTTATCAACTTGCAAAAGACTTGGGGAGAGCTTTTCGAATTGAGCAATTTTGCAGACCTTTTTAGATGCTGAAGCAGCTGTGTCTTCTGGTCCACTTAAGGTAAATATCGGTACCTTTTTGTCATAAATATAAGTAACTCTACCAATAAAAAAAAGGTCAGTCTAAGAAAGGTACAAAATACTGGATGTGAATAAGTATTGCACGGTCCATCCATATCTGGGTTTGGGGGAAAATGGGATGAAGACTAGAAGAGATTATAGGATTTATACATTCCAAAAAAGTGTTTATTAAGGAAACTTAAGTTATGAGTGTAAGTAGTAGCTTCTGCTTTTGTTTTATACATATCACTGATACAGATGCAGCAGTTTTGTTGCTTTCTTAGCAATTAAACCTTCAACATGCTAAAAACCCTGATATGCTTACCAGAATTAGATATAATATGGGATTTTTGTGTAATGGCATTTTGAGTGACAATTTCCCTATTTTTTCTGTTGTGTAACATATACAACTATCCTTATTTCTAGATCAAGCATTTGTAGAATAATGATGAAGTGATGCAAACCCAATTGCTGATTGTTTTTGCATTTTTTTCCCTATGCAGAGCATGTTAAGTCTGTTAAGATCCATGCATGTCTTGATTATCTTGGAAGAAGATGCTTTCTTCCTCCGATATGGTTACTTGTCACCCGACAACGTTGTTGGAATTAGGAAAGAAGTAACAATACTCTGCAGTGAATTGCGACCACATGCCCTTGCCTTGGTCAGCTCATTTGGCATCCCTGACGCACTTTTGAGCCCAATTGCTTTCAATGGGATCGATGCAAATTCTTGGTCGTTGGTTCAGCCCCAACAAGGGGCCACAGTTTCTCTCTAGATTTATATGAATCAAAACTTATATTGCTTGTGGCTTTCTAGATTCATTATTATTGTCTAATAAAGGTGTAGTGGCTAGCTTGCTATTAAAATTCTTCATAATGCTTGATATTTGATTGCTCCTCATTATACATTTTTCTTTTTAATTTGTTAATATGCTCTATATTTTTTGCTATAGATTCGACATTTGGGTGTTGGAAATTTAAGGCTTTCCTATAAAGTAATGCTTCAAGATGGAGGCAAGAGACTTGGTTGTAGATATATACATGAGCAACTTAATTTAAGTTTATGTATATTGTCTTATAGTTTGTTTTTAATTTCATTGTATATTATATGAGTTTCTTCTATATAGAGAAATTGGGGATAACTTTAAACAAGTTCATTGATTTGTGCTTTAATTAATAATTAAATGTATATTAAATATGTTTTGATTATATATAAAATCATGATAATTTGATTGTCATTATCATTCTTAAATAATATCAAATTGATTATACATGGCAACATGTTCAATTTTTCATATTAAAAAATAATTTTAAATTTTTTTGAGAGGAACCTTGACAGTTGTACTTATTCCTTACATTGACATATATAAGCCAATTATGATATATATAAAATCTAACATTGACATATATATCTAAAAACCTTGACATATGTGGGGTTAATCACGACATATATGATACCTAACCTTGACATTTGTTGGACTAATCTTAACAAAAGAGTGAGTTAACATTGACATAAGATTAAGTAATCTTGATATAAGTTGAATCCAACCTTAACATATATGAAAGAAACATTGACGTATCATATACTAATAAGATTTCATCATTTGTAAAAATAGAGAAATCTTAACATATGTATATGTTAAGTTACCTTTAAACTTTTCTTGTCACTGGCATAGATAACATATATGAACAATAACCTACCTTCACAGATATACCTTACATTGACAGTGAAAAACTGTCAACAAAGGCTTCTTTTCTTGTAGTGGGGGTGCAATCTGAAGTGCGTCATCTTCAAGTGGCAGGGGTCTCACCTACCTTCTGATTCCATGGGCTCCAAAATATGGACTCCATTGCCAGTCAATCCCACTGCAAAATGATTAAGTTCAAATGGATGGGGTTTTCATCTTCAAAGCTTAGAAAGGTTGACTAGTTATCACTAGGAATATGTGGCCTTTAGGGTTGAACTATTCGACCCTCGGGGAGCTCAGTGCTTAAATGTTTTGTAGTCTTGATTGCTTCATGTCAAAGGTTCATTTCAAGTCATGGAAATGCATTCCTTCTTCATACCTGATGAGGATTGATGGCTGGAAGCATACCGAAGCATCTTATCATATAGACATAGGGTTGTGGTATATGACACCATTCTGAGGCAAGTGTTGTGATCTAGAAAACTGCATCTGTCAACTGGACTACTTCCTGCAATATTCACAAGTGCCTGAGAACTCCCAAAAATGATGGCGACCTCTGCATCTATCTAACCCCAAACAACTCATTGTATACAACCTTTATAAAGTCTCCATCTTTCTAGAAATACTCATGCCATTATGGTTTTCGTAGCCCAGAACACCAAAGAAAGGGAGACGAGTGAAATATAGATGCTGAAGCATAGAAAAATAATCCAAGAAAAACAAAGGAAGGAAGACAAAGGATGGGTAACACACAAGCCACATTCCATTATTTTGTCAAATGGCTAGAAAAAGAATGGGGGATATCAAAGAATAAGAGCACCATTCTTATATACCAATATCAACGATGATTATATGCATTAGCCATTAACAATAGAGATTAAAAAATATTACAGTTCAAGCCGGGACAAAGCATGTGCATATTTAAATCCATTCAATAGGAGAAACAATCAGCCTTAAATATTCACAAATCAACAAGATAACACCATAATCTACATGAAGTTGAATCATATAAAGATAAGAAGATACGAATTTCATCTGACCATACCTGGAGAAATTCCCATCAAGAAATATTGTTTGTCTTCAAGCGATGTGTGTTCTCTTCCAAAGATCACCCAATGAGCTTTTTCATTTTCTTTGACCAGAGCTGATGACCCCAATGAACCCCTTATCCCTTTTTGCTTCCTTATTTCCTCTCTTTTTCTTTTTTTCGTTCTTTTGTCTTTTTTTTTTCTTGTGTTGAAAGTCTCTTCTAAAAACCTCTCACATTTTCTTCCAAAACCACTAGCCTGTGTTTTTATATGTCAATTGGCAGTCGTCTCTCCTAAGGAGTCCTATTCTCTCTGAATTATATGTCTCTTGTACCAAAAAAAATCCTTTTGAATTTCAAAAAAACAATCTGTGCATATCACCAAGGAGTCCCACCTTTTTCAAAACCTTATTCACCTATATTTTAACTCTTTGGTGATCTTCAATAATGCCCAAAAAAGATTCCTTCCTCCTTAGAGTCTTACAAGAATCAACTCTTCTTATCCATTGGTAGATTTCCCTAAAACAAAAAAAAAAAAAAAATCAAATTATTAAATCAAATAAATGAATTAAAAAAATTAGAGAATGGTAAAATAATAATAATCAATAAATGAATAAATAACAAGATACTAAATAAATAATAACAATAATAAATAACTAAATAAATAAAAACAATTGATAATAATAAAAATAAAAATAAATAAATACACAAATAAATATAATAAATGAATAAATAAAAGTGATTGATAACAATAAAATAAATAAAAATAAATAAATAAATAAGTAAATAAGAAAAATGAGCCATGCAACCATACAAGTTATGCTAAGAATGTCTAATGGGCTAAGTGACCTAAGTGGGCCTAAGTGATGCCTAATGGGATGAGTGTGCTAAGTGAACCCAAATGGGCCTAAGATGGTGCCTAATGGGCCTAGGGTAAGTCTATGTGGGTCTAACTGAGTATAACCTCAAGTGCACCTAAGTGAAGTCTAATCTAAACTTGAAGGGTAGCCAATGTCATAATGAGGGGTCGAATAAACTGCTCAACTAAAGTATCCAAGGTGGCTCAAAAAAGATAAGCTACATGAGTAATAATGGGCCATCAGGGAATTGTTGTAAGGTACCGAACGAAAACTTAATAGGACATGTGCTAGGAGAGCAAAATGGAAGGTCTACAGTAGATGAACTTGTAGGTTCACTCCAAACCTTTGAAATGACTCATAGATCACCTAGGAAATCAAAGGGCATTGCCCTGAATGCCATTAAAGAGGAATCCTTAGGTTCCGAATGTAAGGGTGATGAGAAAATGTCATATGGAGAAGTTGTTAGATGATTATAATGCCACACATCATGCCTCTGCTTCCTACTTTCCATGGGATGGAAAGTGAAAATCCATATGCGCACATAAAGGAATTCGAAGATGTGTGCAATACTTTTCAAGAAGGGGGAACAACTATTGAGCTTATGAGGTTGAAGCTCTTTCCATTCACATTAAAGGACAAAGCCAAGATATGGCTCAATTCCTTGAGGGCGAGAAGCATAAGAACATGGACAGAACTTCAAGCTGATTTTTTGAAGAAGTTTTTCCCTACTCACAGAACAAATGGATTGAATAGACAAATCTCCAACTTCTCAGCACGTGAGAATGAAAAATTTTATGAATGCTGGGAGAGGTATATGGAGGCCATCAATGCATGTCCTCACCACGGCTTTGATACATGGCTTTTGGTGAGCTATTTTTATGATGGCATGTCATCTTCAATGAAGTAGATATTGGAGACAATGTGTGGGGGTGATTTCATGAGCAAGAATCCTGAGGAGGCTATGGATTTCCTAAGTTATGTCTCAGACGTTTCCCGTGGATGGGATGAGCCCAATAACAGAGAAATGGGAAGAGGCCAGTTCAGCAAATGTCAAGTGGGGGAATGTACAATCTGAGTGAAGACATGGAGATGAAAGCCAAGGTAGCTGCCATGGCTAGAAAAATAGAGGAAATGGAGTTGAGAAAAGTTCACGAAGTCCAAGCTATTTTAGAACCTCAACAACAAGCCAATCCTTGCTCCATCTGTCAGTCATTCGAACATATGGTGGAAGAATGTCCCACCATTCCAGCAGCAAGAGAAATGTTCGGGGAACAAGCTAACTTGATTGGCCAATGGAAGCCAAATTCAAATGCTCCCTATGGCAACACGTACAACTCTAGCTGGAGGAACCACCCAAACTTTGCATGGAAGCCAAGGCCAAACCCATATCAGTCACCAACCCAATCAAGCCAACAGAGTCAAGGTCAATCCTCAGTTGAGCAAGCGCTCATAAGCCTTAGCAAGGTTATGAGTGACTTTGTGAGTGAGCAAAAATCCATCAACTCTCAACTAAATCAAAAGATTGACAACGTAGAGAGTACATTGAACAAGAAGATAGATGGGATGCATAATGAGTTGTCTCAGAAAATTGACAACATCCAATATTCCATCTCAAGGCTCACAAATTTGAACACTGTCAATGAGAAAGGGAAGTTTCCCTCTCAGCCTCACCAAAATCCTAAGGGGATACATGAAGTGGAATCCAAATATGAGGATTCTTCAAAGGTGAGAGACGTGCAAGCTATTATCACTTTGAGAAGTGGTAAGGAAGTGCATCAGCCGGAGCATGATCAGAGGAAAGCCAAAGAAGACAAGGCTGATAGAAAAGAAGAAAAGAAGAAAGAACAAAAGGGAAAGGAAGTTCAGATGAAAGAAAGCATCATTCCTAGCATGGATGAGGAACCTCAAATTCTTTTAAAGGAAGGCATGATGAAGAAGCAGCACATGCCTCCTCCATTTCCTCAAGCCTTGCGTGGGAAGAAACCGATCAAGAATGCTTCTGAGATTCTTGATGTGCTAAGACAAGTGAAGGTGAATATTCCTTTACTTGATATGATCAAGCAAGTACCCACATATGCAAAGTTTTTGAAAGACTTGTGCACTGTGAAAAGAGGACTCAATGTTACAAAGCAAGCCTTCCTAATCGAGCAAGTGAGTGCTATAATCCAATGCAAGTCTCCAATCAAATACAAAGATCCGAGGTGTCCTACAATCTCAGTCAATATTGGAGGAACCCAAGTGGAGAAGGCATCGCTTGATTTGGGGGCAAGTGTTAACTTGCTTCCATACTCTGTATACAAGGAGCTGGGGTTGGGAGAACTCAAGCCAACATCGATCACCCTATCCTTAGTTGACCGATCAGTGAAAATCCCCAGGGGGGTAATAGAGGATGTATTGGTTCAAGTTGACAAATTCTACTATCCAGTAGATTTTGTGGTGCTTGATACAGATCCCATTGTCAAAGGGATCAACTATGTTCCAATCATCTTTGGAAGACCATTCCTTGCAACATCCAATGCAATCATCAATTGTAGGAATGGGGTCATGCAACTCACTTTTGGGAATATGACATTGGAACTCAACATCTTCCATCTATGTCAAAAGCACATCCATCCTGAAGAAGATGAGGGCCCAGAAGAAGTGTGTATGATAGATATCCTGGTGGAGGAGCATTGTAATAAGAGTATGCTTGATCAGTTTGAAGAGAATCCAAATGAAAGCCATGAAGATCTTGCTGATGGGTTAGCTGAACCCATGGGAATGAATGCCGTTATGTCAAACTGGAGACAAAAGCCAGTGATCCTCCTTTTGTTCAAGGATGAGGAAGAGATGAAAGAAGCTAAGGATGCAATCCTTAAGCTTGAATTGAAGACCCTTCCTGCCGAGTTGAAGTATGCTTACTTGGAGGAAGGCAATAAAGCCCCGGTGGTAATTTCTTCTTCTTTAACCGTTTCACAAGAGGACAATCTTCTAAGAATCCTTAGAAAGCACAATAAGGCCATCGGATGGCAAATTTCTGATTTGAAGGGGATAAGCCCATTGATTTGCACGCACCATATTTATATGGAGGAGGGAGCTAAGCCAACTCGTCAGCCACAGAGGAGATTGAATCCTCATATGCAAGAGGTAGTAAGGGCTGAAGTGTTGAAGCTTCTTCAAGCAGGCATCATTTACCCCATTTCAGATAGCACTTGGGTGAGTCCAACCCAAGTTGTTCCAAAGAAGCCCGGGATAACCGTAGTCAAGGGGGAAAATGGAGATGAAGTGTCCACACGCATCACAACTGGTTGGAGGGTGTGCATTGACTACAGGAAGCTGAACACATTAACGAGAAAGGATCACTTCCCTTTACCTTTCATGGATCAAGTCCTTGAGAGAGTATCTGGGCATCCTTTTTATTGCTTCTTGGATGGGTATTCCGGGTATTTTCAAATAGAGATTGATGTGGAGGACCAAGAGAAGACCACCTTCACTTGTCCATTCGCCACCTATGCTTATAGGCGGATGCCTTTTGGATTATGCAACGCTCCTGCTACCTTCCAAAGATGCATGCTTAGCATCTTCAGTGACATGGTTGAACGAATCATGGAAGTCTTCATGGATGACATAACTGTGTATGGGACTTCTTTTGAGGATTGTTTGTCACATCTTGAAGATGTTTTGAAAAGATGCATGGAGAAAGACCTCGTACTCAATTGGGAGAAGTGTCATTTTATGGTAAATCAAGGTATTGTTCTTGGGCACGTAATCTCAAAGAAGGGTATAAAGGTAGATAGAGCTAAGGTGGAACTAATTGTGAAGTTGCCACCTCCCACCAATGTAAAAGGAATAAGGCAATTTCTTGGGCATGTCGGGTTCTATAGGAGGTTTATAAAGGATTTTTCCAAGATTGCCAAACCTCTTTGTGAATTATTGGTGAAGGATGCCAAGTTTGAGTGGGATGATAAATGTCAAAGGAGTTTTGAGCTTCTTAAGCAATTCTTGACATCAGCGCCCATTATGAGAGCACCAAATTAGGAGTTTCCATTTAAAGTGATGCGTGACTCAAGTGATTATGCCATTGGGGCTGTTTTGGGACAAAGAGAAGATGGTAAACCTTATGTGATCTATTATGCAAGTAAGTCTTTGAATGATGCTCAAAGGAATTACACCACCACTGAGAAGGAATTACTTGTTGTGGTGTATGCTTTGGACAAGTTCAGAGCTTATTTGATAGGGTCTTCCATTGTGGTATTCACGGATCATTCAACTTTGAAGTATTTACTAACCAAGCAAGATGCCAAGGCTAGGTTGATTAGGTGGATACTTTTGCTTCAAGAGTTCAACCTCCAGATCAGAGATAAGAAAGGTGTTGAGAATGTGGTAGCTGACCACTTGTCAAGGCTCAACATCGCTCATGACACCCATGGACTTCCCATAAATGATGATTTCCCTGAGGAATCCTTGATGCTTGTGGAGAAAGTGCCCTGGTTTGCACACATTGCCAATTACTTGGTCACGGGAGAAATACCAAGTGAATGGAGCTCTCAGGACAAGAAGAATTTCTTTGCCAAGGTCCATGCATATTATTGGGAGGAGCCTTTTCTCTTCAAGTATTGTGCGGACCAAATTATAAGGAAGTCTGTGCCTGAACAAGAGAAGCATGGGATCCTATCTCATTGCCATGGGAATGCATGTGGAGGCCACTTTGCCTCTCAGAAGACAACAATGAGAGTTCTTCAATCGGGCTTTTGGTGGCCCTCACTTTTTAATGATGCCCATGAGGTAAGTAAAGGATGTGATAAGTGCCAAAGACTAGGCAAGCTTTCAAGGAGAAACATGATGCCTTTGAACCCCATCTTGATAGTGGATCTTTTTTATGTTTGGGGCATAGACTTCATGAGACCTTTCCCTATGTCTTTTGGCCACTCCTACATCTTGGTAGGAGTTGATTATGTTTCAAAGTGGGTTGAAGCTATACCCTATAGAACCAATGATCACAAAGTGGTTCTCAAGTTCCTAAAAGAAAACATCTTCTCGAGGTTTGGAGTGCCTAAAGCAATCATCAGTGATGGAGGCACTCACTTTTGCAACAAGCCCTTTGAAGCTCTTTTGGCCAAGTACGAAATTAAGCATAAGGTAGCTACACCTTATCATCCTCAGACGAGTGGCCAAGTAGAGCTAGCCAACCGGGAAATTAAGAACATCTTGATGAAGGTGGTGAACACCAATAGGAAAGATTGGTCTGTTAAGCTCCTTGATGCTCTATGGGCGTATAGGACGGCTTATAAGACTATCCTTGGGATGTCACCGTACCGTCTTGTTTATGGCAAAGTTTGCCATCTTCCCGTTGAGATTGAGTTCAAGGCATGGTGGGCCATTAAAAAGCTCAACATGGATTTAACTAAGGCTGGGCTAAAGAGGAGTTTGGATTTGAATGAGCTTGAGGAATTGAGAAATGATGCCTATCTCAACTCAAAAATAGCTAAGGAAAAGCTAAAGAGATGGCATGATCAGTTGGTGACCAAGAAAGAATTTTTCAAGGGACAAAGAATCTTTCTATATGACTCTAAGCTTCACCTATTTCCGGGAAAGCTCAAATCAAGGTGGGTAGGGCCTTTTGTCATCCACCAAGTACACTCACATGGAGTAATTGAGTTACTCAACTCAAAAAGTGTAAAGACCTTCAAGGTAAATGGGCAAAGACTCAAGCCCTACATTGAGCCATTTTCCCGTGACAAGGAGGTACTCATCCTCCATGACCCATCACATCCTTGAGAAAGTGTGGTAAGTTGATGAGCTTAGCCTGAAAAGCTAAGCGCTCATCTCTTTTTGTTTTAATTTTAGTATTACATTCTTATTTACTTTGCATTTTTAATACTTTTGCACATATTTTGTTTAGGTTTCTTAGTTTTGATTTTGATTTTTTATTTTTAATGGAGCTTTGATGTCCAATAGCAGGTACGAAAGCTCACAAGCTCACAAATGTGGAGAGAAAGGTGAAATAGGGGAGAAATATATCTAAGTCCAAGCTTAAAAGCCCATTTCGCAACTCAAAAAGTGAGTTGCGAAAATTTGGCAAGGTGAATTTCACCTTGCGAAATGCATATTTTGGCAAGATGCAATTTACAACCTCTCGGGATTGCACTTTCGCAAGGAGTAACCAGTGCGAAAATTTTCTCAAGTCATTTTTCACCTTGTGAAATTGTTTTCAAAGCAAATATCAAAATGCAACCTCTCGGGATTGGTTTTTAAAGGGGAGTAGCCAGTGCGAAAATTTGGCAAGGTGAATTTTCACCTTGCGAAATTTTTTCTTCATGCTTACCAAGGATTTGATTCTTTTTAAATTCATTTTCAAACTTCAATTTTGTAGTTTTAACACTCCTCAGTTCATCCCCGTACTTAGACGAATTTTCAAAAAAAAATTTCATGGCCAAAAACCCTTTTTAAAGCCTTCTCAACTTCATTTTTCATGCATAAAACACTATTCCCCTTACATTTCCTCTCTAGGCCGCGTGCTTCATTGTTCCAAGGTGAGTAATTTTTCATTTTTCTCCATTTTTGGCTCCTTAAATTCTTTTTTATGTCATTTCTATGTTTTAGGAACCATAAACATGCATTTTCATCCATTAAAACCATTTCAAAAATCCATTTTTTCAAATCAAAGACCCACATGGTCGACCACCATTTTTGCAAAAATCTCTATCTTGCAATGTGTTTTAGGCTCCCAAACTTACTCCATTGCATTTAGAATCATGTTTCCATTAAAACCATACCCTTTTTCTGAATTTTAAACTGTTAAAAATGAAAACTCAAATTCAAAGTAAGCATTGGAGAAGAAGATGAATAGTGCATGTGAATAGTGCTGCGTGAATAGTGCCCGCTGCCAAATTTAGCAACCACTATTCATGTCGTGCAAATTTTGCACTGGTTACCATTTCAACTGAATTTTTGACACTTTACTCCTGGGATGCTCTATTTTTCGTGCTTTTCAGTCTTATTTCAGTATTTATACCATGGCACGGACACGGGGGACATCCTCTTCAGCTAGTCAGCGTGGGGCCCACTCACAGAGAGGCGGTCGTTCTACACCATCTCAGCCTGCCCAGACCCCAGTTCCCTCTACTCAGCATGGGTACGGGACCAGATGATCATCTAGGTCTTCCAGGGCACCAGTGTCACCCCCTGTGAGCAGTCATCCACCTAAGAGGACTAGGATTTCAGGACCAGGCGAGTCCTCCAAAGCCCCTCCATCACCTCCAGCATCTACTATCCCAGGCTCTTCACACCTAGCAGAGGTCCTCAAGCGACCTATGATAGCAGGGCCACCCCTCCCAGGCAACACAGATATCAGAGATAAGCCATTTCACGATGAGATCTGTATGGAGCATGAGACTCTCCGCCTATTACCAGAGCTAGAGGAGTCATACCGCCTTCTGCAGAGGTACCACATCGAGCCATTTATGACTCCTAGGTCCTTCTATTACCCTAGGGTAGTCTTAGATTTCTACCAGACTATGACTACTAGAGGCGTACAGGACCCCATAGCCATTCATTTTTTGATTGATGGCCAACATGGTATTTTAGAGGTCCGAGATATAGCCGCCCCTATGCATTTTTCGCCTATCCCTGAGGACCTTGGTTCCTTCCGGCATTGGTCTCAGTATTCAGAGCCCGACATGGTGTCTACCTTATCAGGATGTAGAGTCACTAGTAGGACCATTTTGAGGAGGGAGCTTCCTCCACGGATGTTACTTATCGATTTGGTGCTCCGCACCAATCTTTTTCCACTCCAGCATGTCGTCTAGAGGAGAGGTGCTATCCTAGATGCGCTTTACCGCATCTCTAAGGGATTCTACTTTGGACCCCACCATCTAGTCATGGCTGCTCTTACCTATTTTGAGGAGAAGGTGCATAGGAAGCGCCTACGCAGAGCTGGTACTATTCCACTCTTATTTCCAAGGCTGATCTCTCAGGTCTTAGAGGATATGGGATACCCTTCTCAGCCCCACCTAGAGCGTCGTCATCATTGTCGAGAGCTCTTTACCAGTGAGAGTTGGACCCATTTCTTAGACTGCTCACCCATGGACCAGGGTATCCCTAGACCATTAGCTCCCGCGCCTCCAGCTTCTCCAGCACCTCCCGATTCTCCAGCAGCCTCAGCACCTACAGTATAGACATCACCAGAGCAGGACCCACATACCACAGAGCCTTTTTCTTCAGTACCTGCTCTAGTGACTTGCACTACTGATACTCCCACACCACCAGTCACTCCTGCTCCAGCCTATGCTGAGTCTTCAGCCGGGCCATCCATCACTGTCTCCGCTACAGAGTTCAGAGCTCTCATGTCGTCCTTTCACTCATTGAGCGCCTCTCAGGCCACCTTAGTTCGTGAGATGCAGGCCATCAGACGACAGATGGATACCATACAGACACATCAGGCTCAACATACAACTATTCATGCTCAACATACAGCTATCCTGGACCAGCAACTCCGTCATGCTCTCTCAGATCCACCATCACCTGGGCATATCATCTCCTCCACCTCAGAAGCCACATCCATGATTTGATATTTCTATCTCCATTTTGTATATGTTTTTTGTATATGATACATGTTTTATATTCTGAGATTGTATGTACCTCATGCTTATATCTTGTACTCAACTCTCTCAGTTTATATAAGCATCATTTTTTGTATCTTATTTCATCTCTCACGTTTCTTATGGTTTTTGAATCATGTGGATGCACTCACACACCTTGAATACCACATCACCATAAGATATATCATTCCTTCCTCGTCTTTTTCGATAGAAACATTGGGGACAATGTTCATCTCGGTTGGGGGGAGAGTTGAGGAAGTAAGTATTTCCTATTTTAGTTAGTTATTTTGTTGATTTAGTAGTTTTTGACCTTTTTCAAAATTTTTTGTTTCATTCTCTATGGTTGTTAAAGATAATTTCTCAAAATAAAATAGGATAAGTCGAGTTTTAACTTAATTACTTAAGTCTTAGAGTTTGTTTTATGCTTTCAAAGTTGATAATCTATTGAAGCCCTCTTTGATTTCGAACTTATTTCTTCCATTTCAAGCTTTACACACACCGTGCACATTAGATCCCGGATATATGATGTAAAACTTTCTCACCCTCTAAGCTTAGGAAAATTTTGACTTGGTTCATTACTTAACCTCTTTTTAATAGTGTTGGGACACCTTAAAAAGACCAATGAGTCTTAAAATAAAAAAAAATAAAAATTAAAAAGAAAATGAAAATGAAAAAAAAAAAAAAAAAGAATAAACTTCTATTCTTTCCTTGAAACCTAAGCATGATCCGAAGGGGTGGCGAAAGCCTTTAAAACCCGATGCCCTAAACCTTGATTGGTTGGGAGTCATTGATCATCTGTTTGCTTCATAGGTAAATTAGTTAAGTTTAGTGAGTAAAAAGAATTGTGAATAAGAAGGTGCATTCCTAACCTATTAAGAGTTTGTTAATTTTGCCAAAGTTCGAGAAAAGCTTAGGTTGGGAGGAGAGGATAGTTGTACATACTATATCCGGAAGCTAATCTCATTAACACTTAGCTCATTATGGAAGAGTTTGATCCGGAACCTTGAGAGTAGAGATTCTTTTGATACTTAATTGCATAATCTCCACTCTTTGTACTTTTTGTTTAAGTTTTAGCTTTGACAACTCCTATTGCATTTTGAATCTTCATATCTTTAGTTCACCATGTGAGATGTGTTTTGATATCAGTCATGCCACTCAATTTTTTTTTGGAGTGATTTGCATGACCTCTCTTATGTATATTATTATGTTTGCTTAGTTTTTATCTCCTCCATTGCTAAGGGACTAGCAATGAGTCGGTTGGGGGGTGTGATTACTACCGAAAATGGTGCACTGTAGGAGAAATGATGCAAGATGGTGCATGATTCGTGCCCAATTGGTGTCTCAGCTGATTCGTGTCCAGCTAGTGCTCCTTGATTGAGGGAGTAATCAACAAAATTTATAACCTATTACACCATATACTAGGGTAGCAAAGACAAAGCTACTATAGCATAGTGGCTCTAGGATCGTTCACTGGGATGGGTTTTCACTTCACAAATGATATTAATTCAAAGTTGACTTGGTGCCTTTTCATTTCAAGGTTAGCTTTAAAAGAAAACATAAACTTGAGTTGGAAAAGGTTTGGTTTTAAACTAACCACAAATAGTAACTGATTTTACTTACAAAGAAAAGTGTTTCTTGGAGTTCAGATCACTAGGCTCAGGTTCCTCATACAAAAAGGAGAGTTCCGGTCACTTGTTTCTTTTCCTCGTATTAGAGAATTAACATATAGTTAATTCTCTAACCAGTGTTGTACAGATGCTTCTCATTAATGGGTTCAAACACTAAATCCCTCTCACTGATGCACCTTGCAATGGCTCATGCCTCTCACCTAGCACTTGCCATTCAAGGTGATCTTTAACCTTGGATTACCCGTCAAAAGCTCGCAAGAGATAACTAATGGATGTCTCCTTGGAGTCCAAAAGCTTACCAAGTGTTGGCTATTCTAGAAAATCCTACCTTCAAGTCACCTCCCAAAAGCTCGCAAGAGATAAACTAGTGAATCTCCATGGACGAAGATCACTTGCCTTACTAAGTGTTGGCTCAGGTGAATTGAAGGCGTTTTAAGTTAACTAAAAATATAAAAACCATTAACGAGTCACACTTTCTCTTCATTAAAAACTAAAACAACAAAACTTCCAATTTATGCATGTGGAAACTTACCCGGCTTTCTTCACTCTAAGAGACAAAGAGCCTAGCCTTTCATCGTCTGAGGAAAAATCCTCAGAGTTTGATTGGCTAGAAATAAAAATAACGAGAAAACAAAAATATATAGGAAAATCAGAGCAAGTGCTCTTGTAGATATATTTCTTACTTATACAAAAGGGTGTCTTCCTCCCTCCCTCCCCCCCCCTCTCTCGAGAACAGGCTCCCGAGAGCTATTTATATGAAAATTAGAACAGGCTCCCGAGAGCTATTTATATGAAAATTACAAAACAAAATATCTGAGGTTATTCACCCTTTTTCCAAACTTAATAACTAAGGAATCCTATAATTGGTGGATTACAAGGAGAGAATTGGGATTTAGACATCAAATATCTGAAGCAAAATATCAAAAAAATGTCGGTCGCAAATATCTGGAAGCACTCAGGAGAATTTCGCAGGCGCACAAAATGGCTGCGAAATTTCGCAGACGAACAAGATGGCTGCGAAATCATTTCGCAGCCCTGCGAAATTGGCCTTCAACTTGGAGTGATCTGTTTCCAATGGCTTTAACTTCCTCATTTCAACTCTGATTTGCGAACCGTTTGAAGCATTGGATTGTTGACTTCCTGATCTTCAAAATGAAATATAGCATGCATAAATTGGACTTCATAAAGTGCTCCAAAAGTGGCTGAAATGACTGTCATCAAGAATGCTTCATGGCAGATTTCTCTTTGCTTCCCCTCCTTGCATTCCGGATTTTGCTTATGGCAAAGGACTTTAAAGTTTCAAAGCTTTGGTTCTTCATGTTTCTGAGTTTGCCATTACTTTGCCATGGATTCCAAATAACTCTCCTTAATCTTGGATTGCTTTGGTGATCAAAAAGCTATCAAAACACCAAAACTTAACACAATTTGATTAGAATTGATTGCAAGGGTCCTTAACGTGCCAATTGAGTTAAAAGGTAATAACTACTACTCAAAAGTGTTTAAAAGAGTTAATTACAAGCTATGAAATAGCACTTTTTGAGTAGTAATCAGTGCACTCATCCTCGGAGGGTGCATCCTGTCCCTCATGGACCTATACAAGTTCGGATCATTCTCCTGCCCGTGTTGTGAATGTTGATCCTCTGGCTGATTCTCCATGACTTCCAAAATAATCTCTAATTCAGTAGCTCGTGGAGTCTCTATCCGCACTAACCTTCCCTCTTGGTCTCTAATCCAATAGGGCATGCACAGATTCAGCTGGAACAAAACAAATAAACAAAACAAAGAAAAAGAAGAAAAAAAGAAAAAAAAAACAGAGCATGCGGAAGGAAAAACAGAGTATGAAAAATAAACTAAAAATGAAAGTTAAAAGCTAAAAGAAACTTATCTAAACTAAGTTAAAAATGTTCTAAAACTAAAATAAAAAGTTAGTAAATGAAAAATGAGATAGAATTCACCTCACTCATGAGAAGTCTCACAAGTTACCTCCGGCCTGATGTATTCATAGTGAAGTAGCACCTTCCCCGGCAACGACGCCATTTGATAACCCGACTCTTGGTAGCTTGGCATGTAAGGGTATCAACAGAATTTATACCTAAGGTCCTTACACTAAAGTAGCAAAGCTACTATAGCATAGGGCTCTAGGATGGAACAGTGGGAAGGGTTTTTACTTTAACTGGTGAAGTTCGGAGGATGGAGTGAACTTTTCTTAATAAAAATTAGGTTAAGATGAAAACATAAAAAGATGAAGGTGTTGTAAACTAAACTAACATGAAAATAGGTTAAAAGATGGAAAAAGAAGTTTCTCAAAGCTTTGGATAGCCATGCTTAACTCACTTTGTAAAAATGGAGATTTCCTCGAGTTGGGGAAGCAACTAAGGTGATGCTTACTTCCCGAACCAGTATGAGTTTAACAACTGAGTTTTAGTCCTTGAAAACTTACAAAAAGGGTAGCTGAACCTCATAAATGCTCTTTTATTGGTATAGGTCATCTCCTCGACTTGCAATACAATGGCTCGTATGAGATAACTAATGAACGTCAGTGGATCTAACAATAAGAATCGACTGAGACCAAAAGGTTATCAAGTATTGGCCATTCAAAGCAAGTCAGAGGGATTAAAAGCTTTACTTTGAATGAAAACATTTATGACGCTCAGCTACTTACATTTATGGCTTGGAAATCTCCATCCTGACACGGGAGCTTCACATGGCATCCATTACTTCACGAAACTAAAAGGTTTTAACCTCTCATCCTTGGGGATTTCATCCTCCAAGGATGTTTGGCTACTAAGAAAATGAGAAAGAAAAGAAAAAAGAAGCATATGAACAAAAGTGCTCTTATAACTTATAAAGTTACAGGTTACAAGATGATCATGTCTGAAGCTCTTCACCTCTATTTAAAGGCAATAAAAAGCTAAATTACAAGAGCTATTACAAAAGCAACCTTTTCATTGGTTGATTACAAGGGTAAAATAGGTATTTACAAAGCTAAAAGTCAAGCAAAATATCTTGGAGAACCGGAAGTGGAATATCATCAACAACATCTCAAAATAGGGGATTTCAAAGGCATTTCGCAAGGGGGGAAGATGAAAGGTCCAAATTTCGCAAGGTGAAAAGCCACCTTGCAAAATTTGGCATTTCCCAAGGTGCCTAAATCCACATTGCGAAATTTCGCAAGGTGGTTTCTTCATGGTGCGAAATGGCCAAATTTCGCACCATGAGGAAAATCCCCTTGCGAAATTGGTCATTTGGCAAGTGAATTGCCTCTCCTTGCGAAATGGTGTTCCCATTGCTTGTGCTCGTGTTTCCACTTGAAATTCAAGCATGTAAACGTCCAAAAATCCTTGCTTAACTCGCCCAAGTAGCTCCTCCACCAATTGGCATGCTTGAATTGGTTCATAAGCTGATGAAAAACATGTAAACTTGCCACTAAAAATGGTTAGAACTAATTACTAAGGAGCTTAATGAATTAATTAGGTTAAATGAATATGATTACTACTCAAAGGTGCTTAAAACCCTTATAATTAGGTCTACAAAATAGCACTTTTCGGTAGTAATCATTAGATTTGTTAGAAAATTCAAAAAATACATGTTCAAGAAATATAAGAAAAAGTCCAAGGAAGATGCTAAAAAATGGAAAAATTCAATGGGAAAATCAAATGTAAATGACAAAAGAAAGACATGAGGGTCAAAAAGGACCTTGAGGTTGAGTGCTTCAAGTGTGGGGGAAAGGGGCACTATTCCACCGAATGTCCCTCAAAGGAAAAAGAAAAGAAAGCCATGCAAGTCACTTGGAGTGACATAGAATCATGTCAATAAAGTGAAAAAGAATCCAATGCAAGTGAGGAATGCACTAATTTCACAACCTTTATGGAAAGTGTCATTGAGGAACCACTCAAGAAAGAGGTTCCTAGTGAGTCTTATGAGTCAAGTGACTCAAATGGTGATGAGATGAGTTTTAACTTTGCATATGAGACTTTGTACAAGAAGTGCTTAAGTCTCAAACATGAACAAGTTGAGTGGAAGGCTTCTAAAAGGAGTTTAATTAATGAGATTAAAACTCTAAAGAGAGAGAAGAAGTCTTTGCTAGATAAAATCGCCTTTCTTAAGAGTGAACACTTTGACATGAAGAAAATGTGAGATGAATTGAAGAGTGAAAATCAAGTGTTTGAGAATGAGTTGAGTATTAGGAAAGAAGAGTCACATCATAACTCTAAAAAACTTAGTAATTTGATCAATTCAGGAAGGAATTCATTTGATAAAAGAGGCTTAGGTTTTGTTGATGAAACTACCACTCCAAGTAATGGTATAACAATTTTTGTCAAGCCTTGTGAAGGAGTGGTCCCTAAGAAAATTCATCATAAACTGAAACTTTATTGCACTCATTGCACTAAAATGGAACACATGGTTGATAGATGTTATACTAGGATGTTTGAGAGTTTCCAAAGAAAGTTGACTAACCTAATGAATGACTTATTTACTTTGAGAAATAGGTTGCTGCAAGGAGGTAAGAAAGTGTTCAAGAGGGATTCAAATGTCCCTCTTCATAGTGGTTTCCAAGGAAGCACTTCCAATGGAATGACCAAAGTCACAAGTGTCAAACAAATATGGGTGAAAAATAATGAACTTAATTGCATTGTTGTTCACACTACACTTAGGGCTAGTGATTCACACTCATAGTACTTTGATAGTGGTTGTTCACGTCATATGACAGGTAATAGATCATTTTCACTAATTTCACTGAATTTAATGGAGGAAATGTGACTTTTGGTGATGGTAATGTTGCTAGTGTGAAAGGAAAAGACATAATCTATGCTCTCAAAGGGATGTTGATTTATGTAGTTGTTAGATTTGAATGGAAATTGTGATGATTGGTTTGAGAACTTCTGATAATTGCTATGTTGTTTATCAAAATCCTTCTACCTCTTCTTCTTCTTCCCTTGTGTGTGGTAGTTCAAAAGTTGAATCAATCAATTTGTGGCACTATAGGTTGGGTCATTTAAACTACCATGACTTGATAAAGGTTGCTAATAATGAAGTCATCAAAGGGATTCCTAAGCTTGGAAAATAGTCTAATCCTATTTGTGGTACTTGTCAAAAGGTAAAACAAACTAGGAGTACACATAGGAAAGTTGATGAAAATTTGACCTCTAAACCTTTAGAACTCTTACACATAGGCCTCATAGGACCAATGAGAGCTGATAGTTTAGGTGACAAGAAATACATTTTGGTGATGTTTGATGACTATTCTAGGTATGCATGGGTTGCATTCCTAAGAGATAAGAGTGAGGCATTCATAAATTTCAAGGACATTGGTTTGAAAATTCAAAATGAAAAAGGGTATCCCATTGAAATAATTAGGAGTGATAGGGGGGAGAATTTGATAATTATGATTTTCTAGAATTTTGTCATTTTCTATGAATGAAACATGAGTTTTTTTCTCTAAGAACACCTCAACAAAATTGGATAGTTGAGAGAAAGAATTGTGACATTCAAAAAATGGTTCGAACAATGCTAAATTAGCATGAACTTCCTACACATTTTTGGGCTGAAGTCATCAACACTGTTTCCTATAGTTTCAATAGAATTCACATGCGTCCTCACACTAGGAAGACTTGTTATGAGCTATGGAAAGGTAAGAAACCTAGTGTGAAGTACTTTAGGGTGTTTGGAAGTAGATGCTATGTCTTAAAAGATCATGAAAATATTGGAATGTTCAAACCCCTCCAAAAGTCGGGCATACAAAGTATATATTTTAAGTTTAAAATGTATGGTGGAATCAGTTAATGTGATTGTGGATAATCTAGGATAAAGGTTAAGAGAAAGTGATGAGGATATAATTGATGTGTTGAAAGATACTAAAGTAATTGAAGAAAAATTTGAAGATGAAAAGTTAAATGAAGAGGAAGAAAAAAGAGAAGAGCAAGGAAAAAAAATGAGATAGGGGGGAATTGAGCCATCAAAGAAAAATAAGTCAAGGGTACCTAAGAGCCATCCATTGAGCAATGTGATTGGGAACTATGTGGATAACATGGTAACAAGGAGACAATCCATGCTAAATGTGAAAAGCAAATGAGGTATGAACTTTGTTAAAGGGATGTAAATGGGTTGTGTTAAACAGAAATCCAGCCAAGAGAGGTGCAAATTGACTTCTTGGAACATTATCTTGAATTTCTCTAGGAAGGAAGTGTTTCTTGAAAATGATTTTTGCCTCATGGATAGATATATGTTCATAAGTGGAAAAAAAATTAACATTCTCACTATTTTATGGTGTCATGAGTAAGTCTTCTTTGAGCTAGCTTGTTAAAGTGTTGATAATCATTTGTTTTTTACCTATTCATTTGATAAATTTGGAAGGTTCTTCAATCTCTATGTTTGTTAATTTTGTCTATTGTTAAGTTCTTAGAAACACTTTTGTTCAATATGAATCCATTCTAACTCCTTGATTGAAAGATAAGTGTGTCATCCTATTGTATCTCAACTTTGGTGGATCAATTTTCAATTTATGGAAAGCTAGTAGGTGTGTTTCTTGTGTTTTTTCTTCATTTTTTGCCCAAGTCATTTTTCAATAGGGTGTCAATCGATCTGTTGAATTTGTGGATCAATCCGCTGTGTGCACAGTTTTGTGATTGAGATTCCTTTAATAAATCCTGGATCTATCCACCAAGATCGATACCACTTATATATTGTCTCTCACACACATAGCCATTTAAAAAAAAAAAAGGGCATGTTCTATCTTGTGTGACTGTGCATCACCAAGAGCTCACGATCGATCCACCAAGATCGATACCACTTATGCATTTGTGAAAATTTCCATTCTTGCCCTCATCTAGCTCAACTCGTATGATTTAATGAATCAGGGGCATTTTCATAATTTTAAGTTAAAATTTTGAAAAAGTCAAAATCCCCAAACATGTATTTGTGAAAAATTCCATTTTTGCCCCCATTTGGTTATACTCATATGGTTTAATGGATGAGGGCCATTTTTGTAATTTAAAGTTAATAAAAATTTGAAAAACTCAAAATCCCCAAAAATGCATTTCCTTATTTCATTTCTCTAAAAAGCCCTAAGGCATTTGTTCTAGAGAAGAAAAGTTTTCTTCTTTGTGCATCCTCTCTAGACATCGCTGCTAGTTTTTCATTCCGAACATTGTCGATGAAAATCATTGCTATCGGAGCTCTTTGCCATTGTCATTATGCATAATCCATCACTCCAGTTTTTATGCTTCTTCTATGCCTAGTGTCACCGAATCTCCTTTTTAGCCACTACCAACTTCTCTCTTTCATCCATTTTCGCTAGAATCTTCTTAAGCCAGTAGCGGTCTAAACAGCCAACACACTTGCTCATTCTCTTATTGCTGGTTCCAGCACATACCTTCCTGCCACTACTGTTGATGTTTTCTTCTTGACATTTTTAGCCTTTTTCGTTGGAATTCTCTCACAACATGCCATTTCAAACCTCTACACAACACATCTTCTTTACCTTTTGTCATCGGATTGTGCTTCTCACTTATAATTGACATCTTTTCAGCATCTTGCCATGGGATTACATCCTAGTGTGGACCCTCCCCCCGATCCACCGACCGACACAACTCGAGATTTTAAAAAAAATATTAATAAGTATGTGTAGAAAAAGTGTTTTTCAAGTTTTGGAAAATTCGTCCCCAATGAGGAATGGTTTTTTTTGGAGTTGCCACTTACTTAAATGACTCCAGTTAAGTAAAAAACGGTATGCAAAACTCAATTTCTAGGTCCGGGGATCAGGTTATCTATTAGGAAGGTACCTCATGTGAGGTAGCACCCCATAGGCCTAGAATCTAGTCTTTACTAGTGAATTGGGTACATTGGAGCATATAGGTCAAAGGTCAGTCAATTCCCCCCAGGCTACATGGATGACAAGACTCATACTATCCTAGCTAGCATTCGGCATGCTTAGGAAATCGACAATCAAAACAATGATGCGTACCTGAGTTCTAAGCCATGCATTGCAGAAATGGGTTAGTCAATAAGTACAAGCGTACAACACATGCAACCCCCAAATTTACTAAAATTTAGTTGCATTCCTACTTGAATTGATAGAATTTTCAGTCATGATCGAACCCTATGCATGTAACCTCTAATTTCCACCAAACGACCATCAAGATAGAAACTTAAAAAATTAAATTCGGAATTTTGAGAATTTTTGAAATTTTGGGAACAGAAACTTAAATCCGGAGTTTTCGAAATTTTGGAGACTTTTGGGAATGGACATTAAAAAAATTAAATCCGGACTTTTCGAAATTTTGGAAATTTTTGGGAGTGGACACTAAAAAAATTAAATTCGGATTTTTGAAATATTTGAAATTTTTGGGAGTGGACACTAAAAAAATTAAATTCGGACTTTTCGAAATTTTGAAAATTTTTGGGAGTGGACACTAAAGAAAGCAAATCCGGATTTTGAAATTTTGGAAATTCTTGGAAATATACAGTAAAAAAAATAAATCCGAACTTTTTGAAAATGGCAACTTTTGGAAATTGATCCTAAAAAATTAAATCCAGACTTTTCGAGATTTTGGAAATTTTCAGAAATGGACACTAAAAAATTAAATCCGGATATTTGAGAACATTGGAAAATTTGGGAACGAAAACTTAAAAAGATTTAAATTTGGAAATTCAGAAATTTTGGAAACTTTAGGAACTTAAAGAATAAATTCTGAATTTCGGAAACTTGGGAATTTTGGAAATAAGGCTTTGAGGATGATAACTTTGAAGATGGTGTTTTTAAAAACTAGAGTTGGAAATTTTATAAATGGAAACTTAAAAAATTATACTTGGAATTTTGAGAATTTTGGAAATTTTGGGAACAGAAACTTAAAATATGAATCCAGAACTTTGAAAATTTTGGAAACTTTGGGTAGGGAAATTTTAAAAATTGAATCCGGAACTTTGAGAATTTTTGGATATTTTGGACACTTAAAAAAAAAAGAATCTGGAATTTTCAAAATTGAAAACCTTGGAAACGGAAACTAAAAAAAATTAAATCTAGAATTTTCAAAATTTAGGAAATGGACACTTAAAAAAATTAAATCTGGACTTTTGAGAATTTAGGAAATAGAAGCTTAGAAAAATTAAATCCAGACTTTTGAGAATTTAGGAAATTTAGGAAATAGGAGATTAAAAAAATTAAATCCGAAATTTTGAGCATTTTGGAAATTTAGAGAATGGAACTTAAAAAAAAAAAAATTTAATCCGGAAGTTTGAGAATTTTGGAAATTTTGGAATTTTGACTTTTGGAATTTAAACATGAAATTTAAAGGTTGCATCTTAAAAATTCAGTTTAAAAAAGAAAAATAGGAAAGCTATTTGAAGATTGAAATTTAAAGATTGAATAAAATAATTTAAAAAAATTGTAAAAATGCTATTTGAGAATAAAAAATGAAGAAGAATGAATAAAGTAAATGAGTTAATAAGTTTTTTTTTTTTAAACTTTGATAGAAGGGCCAAACAAGTGGACTGAACATGCTTTGCATGTGACACATGGAAGATGGCTATCTTGCCACCACCAGCTAGACTTTCGTCCTAGGAAAAAATCTACCCCGAACCTAAGGTAGTTCTGACAAGGAGGGTAAAACTAAAGGAACAAGCCGCAATAGCTCTAGAATGTGGCTAAACTGGGCTATGTGGTAGAAGAGAGCTCTGGTTGAGGCGAATGAGTGCAGCCTATGCCATGGCAGCAAGGGGAGCCGCCGCAGCCACCATTGGAGTGATGGTCCCAGCTGGTGACAAAGGAACAAATTGTAATAGCCAGAACGCAGCTGAACCAGGCTGTTGAATACTAGAATGACCAGACCCATTTTTTTAAAAAAAAATGATCCAGTTGAACCGTTAGGTGTGCCCGTAGGAGAGGACATTTTGGTTGAAGGAAATTCCTTGCTAGATCCTGAGATAAATTCTAGCCTCAAATCTAAAAATGAAGATGAGGTTGCAAGTGTACCCATAGAAGATTTCACAGGATAGGGAGCAACTGGCATATCGGCCAAAGATGGTGCGAATGGACAGTAACTCAGCCTTTCTGAGTAATCAAATTTCCATGCAGGCCCAAACTTGCACATTCCACGTTGTGCATGTGAGTGCACTAGGGTGCACCTAGATGGGAAGAAAGACCCATCACACTAAGGACACAATTAGCGGTATAGGTAGGCGCTGAGAGAGATATAATGGTGTTAACCCATACACCCAGCCTAATATATCCAACAGTAGGTTAAATACTCGGAGAGGCTACTAGACTGACAAACATCGGGTAGTGACTCAACTTGGGTAAGGATCCAAGAAAAACCACAAAAAGATAGTATATTCAACAGAAACGAAAAAAAAGAAAAAAAAACCCCAAAACAAAGCATGACTGCAAGAGCAAACAGATAAACGAACCATTCTCAATAGAAAAGTGGACCATATTCAAATCAATTCTCAACTGAAATCCTAAGAGCATGATATAAAAGAAAACAATTCCAAATCTAACATCAGTCCATAATCAACAGAATTCATAAATGGAAATGAACGTATGAGTTACAGTGATCATACCTAAGAGCACCTCTTTCCTTCTTTAAAGACCGATACAAGTCCCAAGAACTAATTGAAATCTTCTCTTCTTCTCTTTTTTTTCTTTTTTTTTTCTTTCAAATTTCCTCTCTCACTCTCTGAAACGTTCTCTCATATCTTTGTTCTCTATTCCCGTTCTCTTTTTCTCACTTTATCGAATCTGTCCCTCTTCCTAATCTCCCTAACTTCTCTTCTTAAACTCTTTTTTCTTCTCCCCTAAGTCTCCATTTTATATCCTCTCTTGAAAACCTCTCTTTCCCATCTTGGAAATGGCTCCCCGTCTCTTTCCCATGCAGCTCCTTGGAAAACCTCTCATTCCAGATCTTTTTTTCCTTTTGTCTTTTGATTTTCCTTTCTTCTTTTTTAAGCTTGCCTCCCAACTCCATTTTCTACTCTTAATTTTTCCAAAAAAAAATCCTTCTTCCCATGCATTATGTCGACTCCTTTTTTTTATATATATATATATATATATATATATATATATATATAGTAAATACAGTGATGGAAGCATAATATAATACAAAATAAAAATAAAATGAAGACAATAACACAAAATAAACATAAAAATGAAATAATAAAGCGTAATATAAATAATAATAATAATAATAATAATAATAATAATAATAACAAAGATACTGATGAAAATAATAATAATAATTATAAGAATGATAAGGATAATAATAATAATAATAGTATTGATAATAATAATAACAATAAGATAATATTACTAACCATGTGCAATTTTCTGAAATTAAATAAATAAAAATAAATGAATGACTAAGCACACAATATCAGAATAAATAACAAAATAACTAGCTAAACAACTAAAATAGATACATGAATGAATAAAGTTAAGCACATGCAAATCATGCAAGAAAAACTTGAAAGGTGACCTAAGTGGGCCTAGTGAGCCTAAATGAGCCTTGTGAGTGCCCGAACGGTGCTTGAGTGGCATTTGGTGATTGGAAATGTGCCTAAGTGACCTAGGGAGATTTAAAATGTGTCTAAGTGATTGAAAAAAATGTGTTGAGTGACCTAGGAGTGTACCTACTGGGTCAAGTGTATCCAAATGGGCCTATGGTGTCAAGAATGGCAAAAACCAATCAGTTGAGCTGGTTGAGAAAAATTCTCAAATTTTGACAGAGTGTCTCTCGAGGAATAAGGAATCCAACAAAAAAAAAAAATGGTGCGCAATTCCAAGCTTGGATGAGGGAGAAATGACTAAAACAAGCCAAAGTGCGCGTGATTTAGATGGGCTTTGGCGAGCTACAACTAAATTGAAGTTTCTATGGAGACCTTAACCTCTAACCTATAGTATGATACAAACCAAGGAATTTACCATGACAGTATTTCATAATTGACCAAACGCTTGCACTAAATTGAACCGTAGGTAAACTCACGTGATGTCTGAAAACAGATTAGGCCCAACAAGGGCCCTATGGTCGTGAAATACAAGGTCGGGTGCGGGCGACACCACCAAGACACATGCAAGTGTCAAGGGACAAAATTGAGAGTCTACAAATATGCCCCTCTTCGGTATGAATCATGAGTGTAGGGAATATGAGGGAAAACACAAGTAACGAGTGGAACCAAATGAACTATACCGAAGAACTAAGAAAGAGCAGAAATTTTGTCCTAGCACATGATGCAAAAAATTCCAAGATAAACCATATACAAGAAAAGAAATACACTAAATAAGAGGTTTATAGGAAGTGATATTGAACACCTATGAAAAACGTGGCTCTGAATGCCCATATAAAAAAATGGTGGCTCTAAACGCCTATGAAAATGATGGCTCTGAACGCCTATGCAAATGATGGCTCTGAACGCCTATGAAAATGATGGCTCTGAACGCCTATGCAAATGATGGCTCTGAATGCCTATGAAAATGATGGCTTTGAATGCCTATGAAAATGATGGTTTTGAACGCCTATGAAAATGATGGTGGCTCTAAACGCCTATGAAAATGATGGTGGCTCTGAACGCCTATGAAAATTGTGGCTCTGAACGCCTATGAAAATGATGGCTCTGAACGCCTATGCAAGTGGTGGCTCTGAATGCTTATGAAAATAGTGGCTTTGAACACCTATGAGTGATGGCTTTGAAGGCCTATGCAAGTGGTGGCTCTGAACACCTATGAAAATGAGTGATGGCTCTGAATGCCTATGCAAATGGTGGCTCTAAACGCCTATAAAAATTATGATGGCTCTCAATGCCAAAGAATGGTGGCTCTGAACACCTATGCAAGTGGTGGCTCTGAACGCCTATGCAAGTGGTGGCTCTGAACACCTATGAAAATGGTGGCTCTGAATGCCTATGAAAATGATGGTGTCTCTGAATGCCTATGAAAATGATGGTGGCTTTGAACGCCTATGAAAATGATGGCTTTTAACGCCTATGAATGGTGGCTCTTAATGCCTATGCAAGTGATGGTTCTAAACGCCTATGCAAGTGGTGGCTCTGAAAACCTATGAAAATGATGATGGCTCTAAACGCCTATGAAAATGGTGGTGGCTCTGAACACCTATAAAAATGATGGTGGCTCTGAACTCCTATGAAAATGGTGGCTCTGAATGCCTATGAAAATGATGGCTCTGAATACCTATGAATGGTGGGTCTGAACACCTATGCATATGTGGCTTTGAATGCCTATGAAAATGGTGGTGGCTCTGAACGCCTATGAAAATGATGGCTCTGAACGCCTATGCATGGTGGTTCTGAATGCCTATGAAAATGGTGGTGACTCTGAACGCCTATGAAAATGATGGCTCTGAACACCTATGAAAATGATGACTTTGAACGCCTATGCAAATGGTGGCTCTGAACACATATGAAAATGATGGTGGCTCTGAATGCCTATGCATGGTGGCTCTGAACGCCTATGCAAGTGGTAGTGGCTCTGAACGCCTATGAAAATGATGATGGCTCTGAACGCCTATGAAAATGATGGTGGCTCTGAACTCCTATTAAAATGATGGCTCTGAACGCCTATGAAAATGGTGGCTTTAAAGGCCTATGAAAATGGTGGCTCTGAACGCCTATGAAAATGATGGCTTTAAATGCCTATGATAATGATGGCTTTGAACGCTAATGAAAATGATGGTGGCTCTGAATGCCTATGCAAGTGGTGGCTCTGAATGCCTATGCAAGTGGTGGCTCTGAACACTTATGAAAACGATGATGGCTCTGAACGCTTATGAAAATGGTGGCTCTGAACGCTTATGAAAATGATGGTGAAAAATTTGATAAATTTTACAAAGGGGATATACCCCAGTATGACCTGTAAAAATCAAAACCTAAACTAGGTAGTAATAGATTCTATCCTAAGCTTGATAATCTCAAAGAAGGGGGTATGCCCTAGTATCACGGTTGCATCAAGTTGCTAAAATGTCAAATGAAACAAGCAACTACAAAAATCATAATGAGAAAGAAGCAACACATCGGGACAAAGGTCTCGAGAAGTATAAACACAAATCTCTTCATATTTCAAATAAATTCCTTGTCAACTAATCTCAAACAAAAAGTTCAACAGATGTACATCACAGTTTGACAAAAGAATGATTATGACGAAAACAAATCGTCTCATAAACTCTTAACAAGGGATTCCATCGATGGTTTTTGGGTGAAATCTGATGAGATCCACCTCAATCCCAAGCAAAGTCATATGTAGCCAACCACAATATCACAAATCATGAAAAAAAAAAACTGAAGAATGTGCTCATATAAGGAGATAAACTGGCTACAAAAGCAAAAACTGATCATGGAGACATCAATCCCCTGTGTAGAATAGGGAACCATAAATACAAGGCACAAAGCCATCCATCTTATCAAAGTGAGGAATATGCTCTAGTGTAACATATGATTCTCACACGAAGTAAGTAATCAATATAGACCATCCTCCCATGCACTATTGCCCCAATTATTTCTTCTCGATGAGAGGAGGATATGCCCCAATATGGCACCTGACGAGCAAAATCTCAGGTAGAATGAATAACATCGATTATCTATTTATGCATTCAACAATCACACAAATCTTATCATCCCAAGCGAAAGATAACACGCCCATATAATGATGACCCAAAGTATTGGGCTAAGATATAACAAAGTTGATGCATAACGTATAACAAAGGTTTATCATTACCAATCAAGTATATCTACAAATCATGGATGTGTGATTACTACCAAAAAGTGCTATTTTTTAGACCTAATTATAATGGTTTTAAGCACCTTTGAGTAGTAATCATATTCATTTAACCCAATTAATTCATTAAGGTCCTTAGTAATTGGTTTTAACCATTTTGTGGCAAGTTTACATGTTTTTATCAGCTTATGAATCAATTCAAGCATGCCAAATGATGGAGAAGCTACTTGGATAAGTTAAAGCAAGGATTTTGGAAGTTTACAGGCTTGAATTTCAAGTGGAAACACGAGCACAAACAAAGGGATAGCCATTTCGCAAGGCAAGGCAAAGTACCTTGCCAAAATGCAATTTTCGCAAGGTGAAAATGCACCTTGCCAAATTTGGCAAGGTGAATTTACTCATGATGCGAAAATATGGCATTTCGCATCATGAGTAATTCACCTTCCGAAAATTTCGCAAGGTAACTTTTTATCTTGCCAAATTTTCGCAAGTAACCTTTTACTTTGCCAAATTTCCTCTGTTTTTCCACGCACGCACCACCAACTTCCCAGATATTTTTAGCTTGATATTTTCTCGTGTAAATTCCTTTTGTAACCTTGTATTCAGCCGACATAAGGCTTTATCTTGTAATTTTGCTATATATAGAGGTGCACAACGCCTCCAAATTATTATTGGGGGATCGATCCTCTGTACATTAACTTAGAAATATATAAAGCTCTGTTTTTCTCTCTTCTCCTGTTCTTCCCCATTTTTATTTTCTTAGTAGCCAAACAGCCTCTGAGGACTTTTCTTTAGAGGATGATTGGCTAAAACTTTTGGTTTCTCAAAGTATGGATGTTATGTGATGGCTTGGATGCAATCCCATGAAAATTTCTCGCACCTGGAAGGTAAGGTAGTCGTTTTTCATTAATGGTTCATTAATGCAAAGTTTGGTTTTTATTTCCTTTGGACAACTTCCAACGGCCAATACTTGATAAGCTTTTGGATTTCTATCCATTAGTTATCTCCTACGAGCTATTGGAAGGTGAGGTTTTCAATTCCAAGTTTTGCATTAATCCGTTAGAACCAATTTCAATGGCCATTGAAAGGTGAGTTTATCACCTGGAATGACTTTGAGTTGCCAATATTTGGTAAGCTTTTGGTTTTAGACCATTAGTTATCTCTTACGAGCCATTCAAAGGAAGTATAAGGTGAATAACCATTGATGAAATTCACTACCATCTGTTTTGCCATTTTAAAGGATTAAAACTTGATTTGCTAAATCCATACCGGTTCGGGAAGCAAGCATCACCGTAGTTGCAACCCTAACACGAAGAGCCTATCCTGAGATTTCCAATTTGCATAAGAGCCAGAGCATAGCTATCCTATCTTTGAGAAACTTGTTTTTACACCCTTTCATTTTAGTCTTTAATGTTAGCTTAGATTAGTTTAAATCTTTCTAAAACATTTACATCTTCTTTTAAAGCTAACATCCATAAGAAAATCACCTATTTTCCTATTTTGAATATCACTAGTGTTCGCGAAAACCTTTCCCAGTGAACGATCCTAGAACCACTATGCTATAGTAGCTTGGCTACTTTAGTTATAGTATTTAAGGTATAAATTTTGTTGATACGCCTTTAAAGCTAAGCTAGCATGAGTCGCATCAAATGGCACCGTTGCCGGGGAAGGTGCCACAAGCACAGTGAAGCAACCATTAAGGGTAACTTGTGATCTTCATCACATGTTTGGTGAGTTTTCTTATAATTTTTTTTTAGTTTAGTTTTTATTTAGTTAAATTTTTTATTCTCTTTTCTTTTATTTTTGTTTTAATTTCAATTTGTGCATTCCTTGTTAGATTCGAGACCAAGAGGGAACCCTGGTACAAGTTGAAGAAAAGAGCCTTAGTTGAATATCATTTTTTTTTAGAAATGGAAATTCCACATGAAGATCAAAGCTCTCAACATCAACCGAATGACAAATTCGCGTACCTACCCATGAGGGATCGGATTGAATTAGGGAAAAGGCAAGTTCAACAAAGCCAATGGGGTAGTAAGTATGCTTTGAATGGAGATGATTCATATGAGCATACGGTAGGGGAGTGCCCTACCATTCCAACTGTGAGAGACATGTGCGGTTACCAAAGCTCCTACACCTCAAGTTGGAATAACCATCCCAACCTTACAACCCAACCTCAACCTTAACCATCAATGAGTACATCTTCATTGGAGCAAGCCATTTTGAAGATAAGCAAAGTCATGGAGGACTTTGTAGGTGAGCAACAAAATATCAACTCTCATCTTAATGAAAAGATTGATAATTTGGAGAGTTCAATAAATGTAAGAATGGAGGGGGTTTATAATGATCTATCACTAAGGATAGAAAAAGTTCAAGACTCCATTGAGAAGCTCACCAATCTCGACATAGCAAGGGGGAAAAGGAAGCTTCCTCCTCAACCCCACCATAACCTTCAAGGAACCAATGCAAAAAGATCAAGGAAAGTGTTGAAGATCAACACTTTGGTGGGGGATTGCTATGACAACTCTATGGACCAACCTTCCATTGAAAATCATAAGGTTCAAGATGATAAAGGGTTACCTGAACCCTTTAAAGCATCCACTTCTCCAGGGGAAGAGAAGAGAAACGAATTCCCTTGGACCAAATGGGAAGGATGTCAATTTTGTTTGGGATCCAGGGGGAATTCAGCATGAAGTGGGTGTGTGAGTGAGGATGAGCTAAATAGTTCATCTTCTTTTTGGGGTACATGCTGATTACTACTCAAAAAGTGCTATTTGATAGCCTTTAATTAATCCTTTTTAACACTTTTGAGTAGTAGTTTAGGCCTTTTAACTCAATTGGCATGTTAAGGATCCTTTAAAGCAATTTTAATCACTTTGTGTAAGTTTTGGTGTTTTTGTTAGTATTTTGATCACCAAAGCAAGTCAAGACTGAGGAGAGCTTTGAGGAATCTTGGGCAAAGCTTAGAAGTCATTTGCCAAGAGTAAATCCGGATTGCAAGGAGAAAAAGCAAAGAGAATCTGCCATGAAGCATATTCTTGATGACAGTCGTAGCAGCCACTTTTGAAGCACTTTCTGAAGTCCAAATGATGCATGCTATATACCATTTCAAATCTCAGGAAGTCAACAATCCAATGCTTCAAACGGTGCGCAATTCGGAGTTGAAACGAAGAAGTTACATTCGTTGGAAGCCAATCACTCCGAGCTGAAGGAAGCATTTTGCAAAGTGCTGCGAAATCACCCTTTTGTTGCGAAGTGATTTCGTAGCCTTTTTGTACAGTAGAGTGTTTCTCCTTCTAACGATGCCCGATTTATGCCGCGAGAAGGAAGCTAGGAACCTCAAGGTGGAAGCCAACTTCACAGCCCTGCGAGTTTAGCTTGTTGGTGCGAAAATATTTCGCAGCCCTCTTAAGTGTCTGTGAAATCTCGCAGACACCATTTTTCTCTTGCGAAATGGTTCCTGAAGCCTCCCGATATTTGCTACCGACATTGGGAGATATTTTCCATTATATTTTTGTTGTCTAAATCCCAAAATACTCCTTGTAAACCACCAATTACAAGATTCCTTAGCTTTTAAGTTAGTAAAAAGACTAAATATCTATGTAATAATTAGTTTTATATTTTGTTCATATATATACCTCTCGGGAGCCTGTTCTGAGAGAGGAGTTCCTTCTGTAAAGTTTGGGTAAGCAAGTAAAGTTCATTTCTTTCTACTGCCTTACCTTCTCACTTTGTATTTTTATTTTTATACTAAGTTATGAACTCTCTGAGGAGTTATCCCCAGAGAATGAGTAACTAAACCTCTAATTCCTTGGAGCTAAGGTTGCCGGGGAAGGTTCCAAGTGCAAGAATGCAAAGCTTTGTGGTTTTAGCTAGTAATGAAGAGGAAGTGAAATCCTTTAGTGATTTCTATGTTTTTAGTTAACTTAAAACACCATGGAGTCACCTGGGCCAACACTTGGTAAGGCAACTGATTTCCAACCATGGAAATGCACTAGTTTACCCCTTGCGAGCCTCCGGTAGGTGACTTCAGGGTAGGATTTTCTGGAATAGCCAACACTTGGTAAGCTTTTGGACTCCTAGGAGACATCCATTAGTTATCTCTTGCGAGCTTTTGATGGGTAATCCAAGGTTAAGGATCACCTTGAATGGTTAAGGCTTAGTGAGAGGCTTAAACCATTGCAAGTTGCATCAGTGAGAGAATTAAAGTGAAATCTAATTGAAGGATAAATATGTACATCACCGGTTAGAGAATTGACTATATGTTGAATCTCTAACGCGAGAATATGAACCATCTGACCGAAGCTATGTCTTTTGCTTGAGGAACCACCCCAGTGAACCTAATTCTTCAAGGAATGTTTTTCTTCCTAAGTTATTCCAAACTTCTATTATGTTAGTTAGTTTAAGTCTAAACCTTTACCAATCAAAGTTTGTGTTTTACTTCTTAAGCTAACCTTGAAATGAAACAAGACCAATTCACTTGGAATTGGTATCATTGATTGCTTGTTAATCATTCCCAGTGAACGATCCTAGAGCCACTATACTATAGTAGCTTTTTCTTTGCTACCCTAGTGTATGGTGTTATAGGTTATAAATTTTGTTGATTACTCCCTCAATCAAGGAGCACCAACTGGACACGAATCGCTGAGACACCAATTGGGCATGAATCACATGCTATCAGCTTCATTTAAATTCTATGATTTCTTTAAATTTATGCATGTTTTAGTTTGAATTCTTAGCTTTAATTTAGTTTTAATATGTTTTTAAGATGAGTTTTGAAGTGTTCATGCAGGTACGATGCTTGCAAAAATCGAAATGGAGGTGAAATAGAGGAAACAGGGGAGCCAAAATGCATAAGCAAAGCTCTCAGTGGAATTTCGCACCATGAACACACTCAGTGCGAATTTTTCGCACAGTGACAGTGCATGGTGCAAAAAGGAATTTCTATACATTTTGGAAAGCCAAGCCTCCCAGGATGCTATCTTCGCACCTCAATTACTAGTGCGAAAACTTTCGCACCTTGTTTATCTTGGTGCGAAATGATTTTCAAGCTAATTTCTAAAAACAAAGCTCTCGGGAAGGCCTTTTTCTTGAATTCTATGTTTTTCCAAGTTTAAAAATTCATGAATGCATTTCCAAACCTTTTGGTTTCAAATCCAAACCCAATTTCTTCCAAAAACAAACACCATTCTAAGCCAAAAATACTATTCACCTTCTTCCACAACCTCCATAGCCGCACACCACCATTCTTAATTCTCCACCCTTCACCAATTTTCTAGTTTTCTCCCATTAGAAACCTTCCCTTCATCCATTCTAAGCCTTAGGAACCCAATTTTAGAAATCCCATCCATCCAAAACTTTTTAAAAAATCGAATTTCAAAACCATTCCATGCATGGCCGTCTACTTTGATTTTCATTTTCCATCATTTAATTTTGTTTTTCATCATTTAAAAACTACCCAAACACCTTAGGAATCTTGTTTAGAGCTTAACCATACCTTTTAAAAAACCATTTTTGAATTTTTTCCCAAAACTTGGAAAACACACACAGTCGGGCTTCAAATGAGGTGAACAGTGACAGTGCCAATTTTGGCACTCACTGTTCACTCATCCTTTGTTTTCCCTTGTTTTAGCCAAAAATCTCCAATTTTAACACCCCTGCAAGCTACATTCAAATGTCATTGCAACTTATATGAGTATACCATCATGGCATGGACCCTTTGAGCCTTGTCCTCAGCTGCTCAAAGTGGGGTCCACTCATCATTTTTGTAAATATTTAGTATAAATTCCTCTCTCATTCAATTTTTGAATTTTGAAACAGGTGGTTCAACCTTCTCAACTCCAAGTCCACATCACATGAGGTACCACTTCCTTCCTCCTTATTTTCGATTCAAACATTGAGGACAATGTTCATCTCGGTTGGGGGGAGAGATGAGGAAGTAAGTATTAGTTTAAATTTTTATCATACTTAGTTAAATTAGCTACTTTTTGTTTAATTTTTTAAAATTTTTGCTTTAAACTCCATGGATATTAAGGATTAACTCTCAAAATTAAATGAGAGAAGTCAAGTTTCAACTTGATTACATGAGTCTTAGAGTTTGTATTATGCTCTTCTAAAAGTTGATGAATTGTTGAAACTCCCATTGCATGCAAACTTATCTCTTCCACCTTAAGCTATTCGCACACACATACATTAGATTCCGGTTATAAGATGTGAAACTATCTCACCCTCTAAGCTTGAGAAATCATAATTTGACACCTTTAACCTCTCTTTAATAGTGTTGGGACACCTCATAAAGACCAATGAGTCTTTGAAAAAATAGAAAAAAGAAAAAGAAAAAAAATATATAGAATAAACTTCTTTGCTTGCCTTGAAACCTGAGCATGGTCCGAAGGGGTGGCGAAAGCCTTTAAAGCCTGGTGCCCTAAGCCTTTATTGGTTGAGAGTCACCGATCCTCTGCTTGTTACATGGGTGAATTGGTTAAGTTTAGTAAGTGAAAAGAATTGTGAATAAGAGGTGCGTTCCTAGCCTATCAAGAGATGGTTAATTTTGCTAAGCTTAAAGAAAGACTTAGGTTGGGGGGAGATGATAGTTATCCATACTATACTCGGAAGCTAATCACATTAACACTTAGCTTTTAGTGGAAGAATTTGATTTGGATCTTTTGAGAGTGGAAATTCTTTTGATGCTTAAAACTTGCATAATATCCATTCTTTGTACTCTATGATCAAGTGAATGCTTTGACAACTCTTATTATAGGTTGAGTTTCACATCTTTATTGATCCATGGATGTCCATCATGCCACTCATATCATTTTTTGGAGTGATTTGCATGATTCCTTTTATGTATATTATTATAGTTTACTTAGTTTTTATCTCCTCCATTGCTAAGGGACTAGCAATGAGTCGGTTGGATTAAGGTCCTTAGTAATTGGTTGTAACCATTTTGTGGCAAGTTTACATGTTTTTATCAGCTTATGAATCAATTCAAGCATGCCAAATGATGGAGGAGCTACTTGGACAAGTTAAAGCAAGTATTTTGGAATTTTACAGGCTTGAATTTCAAGTGGAAACACGAGCACAAACAAAGGGATAGCCATTTCGCAAGGCAAGGCAAAGTACTTTGCCAAAATGCAATTTTCACAAGGTGAAAATGCACCTTGCCAAATTTGGCAAGGTGAATTTACTCATGATGCGAAAATATGGCATTTCACATCATGAGTAATTCACCTTGCGAAAATTTCGCAAGGTAACCTTTTACCTTGCCAAAATTTCGCAAGTAACCTTTTACCTTGCCAAATTTCCTCTGTTTCTCCACGCACGCACCACCGACTTCCCAGATATTTTTAGTTTGATATTTTCTCATGTAAATTCCTTTTGTAACCTTGTATTCAGCCGACATAAGGCTTTATCTTGTAATTTTGCTATATATAGAGGTGCACAACGCCTCCAAATTATTATTGGGGGATCGATCCTCTGTACATTAACTTAGAAATATATAAAGCTCTGTTTTTCTCTCTTCTCCTGTTCTTCCCCATTTTTATTTTCTTAGTAGCCAAACAGCCTCTAAGGACTTTTCCTCAGAGGATGATTGGCTAAAACTTTTAGTTTCTCAAAGTATGGATGCTATGTGATGGCTTGGATGCAATCCCATGGAAATTTCTCGCACTTGGAAGGTAAGGTAGTCATTGTTCATTAATGGCTCATTAATGCAAAGTTTAGTTTTTATTTCCTTTGGACAACTTCCAACGGCCAATACTTGATAAGCTTTTGGATTTCTATCCATTAGTTATCTCCTACGAGCTATTGGAAGGTGAGGTTTTCAATTCCAAGTTTTGCATTAATCCGTTAGAACCAATTTCAATGGCCATTGAAAGGTGAGTCTATCACCTGGAATGACTTTGAGTTGCCAATATTTGGTAAGCTTTTGGCTTTAGAGCATTAGTTATCTCTTACGAGCCATTCAAAGGAAGTCTAAGGTGAATAACCATTGATGAAATTCACTACCATCTGTTTTGCCATTTTAAAGGATTAAAACTTGATTTGCTAAATCCATACCGGTTCGGGAAGCAAGCATCACCATAGTTGCAACCCCTACGCGAGGAGCCTATCCTGAGATTTCCAATTTGCATAAGAGCCAGAGCATAGCTATCCTATCTTTGAGAAACTTGTTTTTACACCCTTTCATTTTAGTCTTTAATGTTAGCTTAGATTAGTTTAAATCTTTCTAAAACATTTACATCTTCTTTTAAAGCTAACATCCATAAGAAAATCACCTATTTTCCTATTTTGAATATCACTAGTGTTCGCGAAAACCCTTCCTAGTGAACGATCCTAGAACCACTATGCTATAATAGCTTGGCTACTTTAGTAATAGTATTTAAGGTATAAATTTTGTTGATATGCCTTTAAAGCTAAGCTACCATGAGTCGCATCAATGTGGGAGTCATACAAACCAATGACAATTAGGAAAAAATCCCGTGGTGAGGGTAATATGCCCCAGTATAGGCATCTGGTGTGTTCAAGAGACGGAACTGATATCATCAACCAAATACTATTTCCATACTCAGATTCTGCTAAACATCATCAAACTAAGCAGAAGAGGTTCAAAATGTCACTCGAAGCATCTTCCATAAGGGCAAGCACAACGACACCCATATTTTAACTAATTGTTGAAACCTGCCCAACTAGAATCTCATAGCCTTAAGGTGGTCTTACGACATGGACCGTAATGTAGGCTTAGGGTAATAGGATAAAAGAAATGAAGGGAAACTAAGCTCAAGTACCCAATGATCAAACCCAATACCCTTGTATATAAGTTGTAATGTGCGGAATAATCTCGTGAGCAAATGAACTCGATAGAAAACAATGGAAGTGTCAATGACAAAATATAAGAGAAAAGAGAAGTGGTCAAGTCTTCAATGCGGTATGGAAGGGATATGGAGAGGCTAATAAATCAAAGACATGTATCAATGTAAGAAATGAATAAATATGCAATAATCAGCATGAAAAGAGATGATGGGAAATGAATGAGAGAAGTGAAAAGGTACAAAGAATGATGACCAACTCATATTAGTGCAGCTAAGGAAAAATCATATCACCAAAGATGGAATAGTAGTGAAGACAGTGATGGGTTACTCAATACTCACACCCAATGTATACCAACCCTGATCCATGAAGCGAAGGATCTCATAAAACTCTCACCAAACTATCGCCATTCTAAAAACATAAGTATCACAAGAAGTGGGATGCTCTCAAAAGGCTTACATACGAGCTCAATGATAGATAACTCAATGAACAACCCTCAAACATCGATGAATGCTCAGTGGAATATGCTACCATAAACAAACTTATTGTTGCAACTTTTTTTTTCTTTAGAACACTAGTATCAATAAACCGAAACTCCACTGAGCAAAGAATAGAAATGAATAAACTCTTTTCAATCCCCAATGAAAATATGGACAATACACAAACCCCAGATGTCTGCCGACTCCAATCACTAACATGTATATAAAGCCCCAACCCTGAGGTCATCTCTCAAGCTAAGGTATCTAGATCGAAGTTAATGGGTGGAATAAAGGGTGTGACATGACTACCTTGATGCACTAAAAATGTGAAAAGTCATCAATTAGAGAAAATAAAGAGAGTGAGACAAAGTAAGAGAAGATAAAACACAGAAGTAAATGGACAAGGAACAATAGTAAAACATAATAGAAGTGGAATAGTAAAGGGTGATAACAAGAAAAATGAAAATAGATCAAAGAGTTGAAATTCATGAGACTATCCAAGTAAAACATGCATACACAACCAAGGGCCCCTACCCAAGTGATGAAAAGTAAGCAAATCTGTAAGAAAGGAAGGCTATAATGTACTCATGGAGTTCAAGAGGCGAGCAACGAGATGTATGTGAAATGGGTGCGATAAGATATAAGGCTAAATGAAACGATGGCCTCCCATCCTTTGACCATGATCTTAAACATAATACTTCTTCAACTGATCCTCATTGGTTGGCTCTAAAAGTTGGTTTCCATCTAGGTCAGTCAACCATGCAGCCCCTTCTAGAGTCAACTCTAGAATAACATAAGGTTCACTCCAATTAGGTTTGAACTTTCCCCTAGGGTCTCCAATAAAACATCCGAGCATCCTTAAAACCAAATCCTCTTTCTGTAATGGTTTAGGCTTGACCCGTTTTCTGAAGGTACGAGCTATCTTTCTCTGATAGGCCTAAACACGATCCGCTACTCTCAATCTCCTCTCATCTAAAAGGTTAAGATAATCAAATCGAGTCTGGGCACACTTTGTCTCCGAAATCTGCTGCTTGAGAGCTACTCTTAAAGAACCTATCTTTGTCCCGACTGGTAAAATAGCCTCCATACCATACACCAGGAGTAAAGTGTAGCTCCTGTAGAAGTGCGAAATGAAGTACGGTATGCCCATAAAGCAAAAGGAAGTTTCTCTGACCAATCTTGAAAAGTCTCAACCATCTTTCTCACAATCCTCTTTATATTATTATTTGCAGTCTCTACCGCTCCATTAGTCTGTGGCCTGTATGCAGATGATTTGTGATATTGGATTCCATATTTCTGTAACAAAGTTTCAACTTCAACTCTCAAATGTGCTCCCCTATCTGAAATCAACTCATGTGGAACTCCACAGCGGCAAATGATGTGTGACCTAATGAAACAAGAAACTCTAGTAGATTTGATCATATGATGTGTCAACTTCGCATATGATGCAGCTTCTACCCACTTGGAAAAATAATATATGGCTACTAAGATGAACTCATGGCCATTAGAAGATTTCGACAAGATTTTTCCAATGATGTCAATACCCCATACTGAGAATGACCATGGTGATGTCAAAGCATGCAACTCTGAGGGTGGTACATGAATAAGATCCCCATACATCTGACACTTTGGGCATTTCTAAACAAATTGGCAATAATCTGTCTCCATGGGCAACAAAAAATTACTAGTCCTCATAATCTTACGGGCTAACATATGCCTACCCATATGCAGACCGCAAACTCCTGTATGAACCTCTCTCATCACTAGACCTGTAGAGACTCGATCTAAACATAAGAGAAGCATACCATTGGCCGATTGCCTCTATAAAATCTCTCCACATATCACAAATCTAGTGACTAACTGCCTCAGTGCTCTCCAATCCTTGGTTGTCGCAGCCTCAAGGTATGTGCCAGATCTGAGAAACTTATGAATGTCATGAAACCATGGTAGGTCATCCTGAACCTCTGTCTCATCAATCAAGTGACAATAAGCGGGTTCAATTCTAGTCTCAATCAGCAATGGACGAACTACCACATTAGTTGGAATGTCAACTGTAGAAGCTAGGGTAGCTAAGGCATTAACAAACTAATTACATGCTCTAGAGAGATGAATGTATTTCAACGCTTCAAATTTCTCAATTAATAACTCCAAGTAGGCATGGTATGGCTTTAGTTTTGTGTTTCTGGTCTTCTAGTAACCCCGAACCTATCTAAGTACTAGATTGAAATCATTAAGTACATCCATCTGTGTGATTCCAAGCTCTAATGCGGTTTCTAGACTGAGGATACATGTTTCATAGTCAACAATATTATTTGTGGTGGGGTGGTAATCAGGAAATGTTAAACAAATAGATCTCGGGATGTGATCACCCTGGGAAGATACCAATAAAACACCTATCCCATACCCCGAATGATTAGCTGCTCCATTGAAGTACATGTGTCATCTTGATAACTTATTCATAACGACAAACTCCTCATCTGTAAAGTCATCATCAATTGGCCTACTCTTGATTGTTGGTAAGGACGCTAAATGATCTACAATAACACTCCCCTTAATGGATTTCTGAGAGATGTATTGAATATCACATTTTGTAAGAAGAACTAGTCATCTCATCAGTCTACCAGTCAAAGCAAGTCTATCAAACAAGTATCTTAATGGATCAAGACGGGAAATCAAGTGCACTGAATACTCTGTCATGTAATGCCTCAACCTCCTGGTAGCCCAAACTAGTGTTAAGTAAAGGTGCTCAATCATAACATATCTCATTTCATATTCCAGCATTCTCTTACTCAGATAGTAAATAGCCGAGTCTTTCTCTAAGTCATCAAACTAAGCTAACATATATCCCAAGGCCATGTCTGAAACTAATAGATATAAAAGAAGTGGACGTCCTGGCATGGGAAGAACTAAAACAGGAGGAGAAAGCAAATACTCCTTAACCCTCTCAAATACAATTTGGCAATCATCATTTCAAACTATAGGCTGGTTCTTTCTCAATAGAGGAAAAATAGGCTCACATATGTCTATCAATCTGGCTATGAATCGACTGATGTATTGTAACTTGCCCAGAAAACCCCTGATTTCTTTCTCAATCCTTGGCACATGCATGTCAAGTATGGCTTTGATCTTATCTAGGTCAACCCTCTATGCCTCACTCACTGACCATATGCCCCAACAATTTCCCAGAAGTCACTCCAAAAGTGAACTTCTTGGTATTTAGCCTTAATCTAAATTTCGAATCCTCTCAAAGAATCTCTTTAGAGTCGTTAGGTGATCTGCTCCACCTTGAGATTTCACAATCATATCATCCACATACACCTCAACATCTCTATGCATCATGTCATGAAATAAAGTAGTGGTGGCTTACTGATAAGTAGCTCATGCGTTCTTCAACCCAAATGGCATAACCCTATAATAGTAAGTACCCTACTCAGTAACAAGGGTTGTCTTCTCCATATCCTTTGGAGCCATCAAAATCTGATTATATCCTAAAAACTCATCCATGAAAGACAACATTGAATGGCCCGCGGTGCTATCAACTAACAAATCAATGTGTAGGAGAGGAAAGTCATCCTTAGGGTTGGCTTTATTAAGGTCTCTAAAGTCAACACAAACTCTAGCTTTGTCGTCTTTTTGGGGAATAAGGACGACGTTAGCCAACCACTGTGGATACTCAGCCATTGATATAAATCCCACACTGAGTTGTTTTTGAATCTCCTCTTTCACCTAGAAACTCCAAAATGGGTGTTATCACCTCAATTTTTGCTTAACTGGTTTGGCATGTGGCAGGATGGGCAGATGATGCTTAGAGGGATCAAGGCTTGGCATGTCCTCATATGACCATGCAAATACATCCAAGGATGACTTGAGTAAATGAATAATTCTATTTCTCTCATCTTTGGACAGGGGTAAACTAATCTTTAGCTCTCTAGGCTGATCATCTGTGCTAAAATCAATAGTCTCAACATCCTCAATAGTAGGTGAAACTCTCATATTTATGGGATCAAAGTCATGATCAAAAGATTCCCTATCTAAATCGGGTTGTGCAATTTCATCATCTATATCAAGTATCCGTGAAGTGGGTGAATAAGGTGCAAGTAAAGACACATCATCACAAGAGACAGACGAATACTCATAAATGCTCAAATCCATAACTGAATCATTAGAAACATAGTCAGAGCAGGTGACAAATCCCAATATAATGTCAAATGAAAAGGTGGGTCCACAGAGTAGACGCTCCTTCAACTAGGCCAATAGTGCCCTCATACATATCAATAGTAGGAACAACAAAAGTGGGAAGCTCAGGAGTAGGAACAATTTGATATTCCTCAACAATCTCGAAGACAAATACTCCAAAAAACTCCAATGGAGAGAAAGGCTCGTGCTGAATTGCATCAAGGAATTGACTAATACCCAACATGTCCATCTCATCACGATACTCATCATGAGGAACTACTCCATTAATCATATCTACAAGCTCAATGACTACCCCATAATTAGTAGTCTCATCTAGGAAGCACAAGGAGAATAAGTTGGCTTGATCCGGAGATGGTGGAGCGATCATCACAGAAGCTAACATGTCAGGGGTCTCATCACCCATCTGCATATGATGAAACATATGTTGGGGCCCATCCACTGTACTATCATCAACACCCATCTCTTTAACATGAGGATGAACCTCTAATCCCTTAACAAAGTAATTAGCCAAACTAAAGTGTAAGGGCGAACAGGATAATCAAATGAGATGCCAGACAATCGAGCCCTCACCCTGTCCCTATGTAGTCATGCCATATAACAAACATCATCCTCTGTAGGGGTGAATCCAAGTCCAAAAGGAGTATCATGATCAATAGTAGTCACAAAATCACTGGATCCATGTTGGCATCATCCTAACCCAAAACCAGGTAGAAATGACATGCCTCTCATCATATCAAGAACAAGGGTACTACTATGTTGGTCAAAAGACATGGCCACGAAATCTCTGCAAAAATCCTAAATCTCAAGGGTCTGTACCTCATCAAATGTGAATCTTGCCAAAAAAAAAAATCATCATCACTGTGACTGATCTGAAATACTGGCTCAGATGATGAAATCATGTCTCTAGTAGACTATACTATAATAACTTGCCTACCAAGAATAAACTTCACCTTTCGATGAAGAGAAGATGGAATAGCTCTAGCTTGGTGAATCCAAGGTTGGCCCAAAAGCAGGTTAAAGGAAGTAGGAATCCTCAAAACCTAGAATAATATAGAGAATATGGTCAGCCTGATAAAAAAATCTATAGTCAAGGTACCCATGACCTTCCTTTGAGTGCTATCATAAGCCCTCACTGTCTGTGTGGAGGGACCACAATCCGAGGATGCAAAGTCGAGGGCTACAACAGTGGCTAATGAGCAAACATTCAAGATAGAGCCATTGTCCAACAAGACGGATGAGACTCTGTAGCCTAAACAAACAATTGTAATATAGAGAGGACGAGTATGGTCAGAACCCTCCGGTGGTATGTCATCAATAAAAAAACACAATGCAAGTGGCTTTATCAGCTGTCATCATAAGAATCAATCCCTCTAGAGTAGTATAGGTCTCAACATGTATATGACTCAAATCTTGAATAAGTGCATCTCTATGGGTACTGGAAGTGGCCAACAAACTCCAAATGGATATCCGAGCTTGGGTGCTCTGCATCTGTCTCAAGATCTCATCATCCTCCCTTCTAACCTCCTCAGGAGAGTCCGTACCACCAGATGGTCTAGTAACTGGAGGTACAACCTAAGTTATCCTCCCACTACGAGTCATAACCCGTACATCAACATTCTCAAGCCATAGAATAAACGAAGCAAACATGTCCCTATGCCCAACATATGATGGTGTAGAAGGAGTCAACTGTAACGACACTCTATCTGGGATCAAACTAAATGGTGCAGGGATCGAAAAATCTGATGTAGCTCCTAAAATCTCATAGTCATCATTTGGAACAATCATCTCAAGCAATCCATCATCCCAACTCAGCATGTGTATGACATCGTCCTGAACAAAATCCATGTAATGAATACCACTAGTAGGCAGAGGCACTGAATGTGTGGTATGAGCAAGTAAAGGGGGGTTCGTGGTCACACTTGGCTGTCCCAAGTTAACCAGACCCTGATCTATCAAGTCCTGAATAGCATGTCTCAAAGTAGAGCAGTGATCAGTGTCATGTTCTGAACCCTGATGGTAAGCATAGTGAAGGTCCATCCTGAAATGAGGTAGTAAAGGCTGAGGTGATGGTCTCAGTGTTAATGCAGTCAACAATCCTCCCTCTATGAGCTTCTGGAAAGCTCTACTCAAAGGCATTCCCTATTGGGAAAATTGCCGCATTAGTCTCTATGCAGGTGGAACCCTAAGCTAGGGATAATGAGCGGGTGGCCTCTATGTGGCATGAGTAGCATAAACTAGTTGTGGAGCTGGGTGCAGATATGTAGGAGACATGGGTCTAAAAGGAACAGGTGGCCTGTACTACACATGAGGTGATGGCGGGTAATAAACTCCGGAAGTCTACTCAACTGTCTGATAATATCTAAGGGGTCTTAGTTTGGTGGCACTGATGGCACTGACATCTCCTGATCTCTGTGCACTGGAAGGTTTCTTCCCCTTCGAGTTTAAAGGGGAAGAATCAAGCCATAATCCTCTAGCAATACCCTCTTCAATACCATATAATGCATGCACCAAAGATCCAAAGTCCACGTGTGGGAACCCCATCAAATTTCTAGCAAATCGAGACTGCAAGCTTCTCATAATCATGTTGATTTGATCCCTCTCAGATGGCCTATCAATGATATGGGCAATCTTTTCCCTCCAATAGGAGATGAATGATGTGACTGTCTCATTGGGCCTCTGCCTCAAGGCCTCTAACCCCCTTCGTGAGACATCTATGATGGTGTTAAATGCAAACTATCGTAGAAACTCCTGGGCCAAATCATCCCATGTAGGACGATGTGATACATCCAAAGAAGAAAACCAACGCTAGGCTGCCCCGCTCAAAGACATAAGGAATAACATAATCATATGAGCCTCATCAAAACCATGGGCCCTCATCACTATACTATATAGTCCTAAATGAATGTGGGGGCATCCAATCCCCGTGTATCGCTCAATCTCTAACATCCTAAACTTGGCCAACAGATTGGCCACTAGTAGTCCATCAAAATCATCCCATACCATCCATCCATCTGATAATCTCAATTGTCCCATCCTCTACTTAAGCCTATACATGCATGCATGGGCATCCTCTGAGGTCGGAACAACAACCATTGTAAGCGGTGGGGCAACCTCAGTCTGACTCTGTAAAGTAAATGGTGTAAGCTGTGGAACTGTCTAACTAAGTGGGAGAGGTGGTGGCATTTGAGTGTCCTGTGGAGCTGTCTGACTAAGTAGGAGAGGTGGCTAGATAGTGGGATCATACTACACACTTTCCTGAATTGGAACCTATTGGGCCTGCTCTCCATCTATTCTCTGACCAAGACTGGTTATGGCCTCTTGGATCGATCGAAGCCATAACAGTGGTAAATTGATAAACTATAACCACCTACGAATCTATATCATCTGTCTGATATGACTCGTCTGACACTCGATCAATCTACCTCTAACTCTAATCTAAGAAACTGAACCTAGATCAACCGTATCAATACTCCTACAGTAGTGAAAATACTAGATAAGATAAGGTATAAGGGAAACTTTACAAGGAATGTCTATCAACTGTGCAGGAAAGTAACCTGGAAGTACTCAGATTGATATCCAATTCTAAGTAAATATAGAAGAGACTACTATGAAGGTAACTAAACCTATTGCTACTAACCCGGCTTTGAAAGCCCACAAATGCACCCACGTGTAGGAAATGATTCCTAATGGGGCCTAAGCTTAGCCTATAAGGATAAGGTGGCTCTAAAAATAACAGGGTGGGTTAAAGGATCCCTAGCAGAACCGATCATACCCTCCGGCGGTATGCAACCCTTTGTACACCTCTGAAGAGGCGGGGTGCTTCCATATAAGGTGGTCATCACCTCCACACATGCACTACCTCGACATCCTAGGGGGTTTCCTATGGTAAAAGCTCTCATAAATCTCAGCACTCAGTAGTCAACTAAAGTGCATAGTGAGTGGTGTGGGTTCATCCAAAAATCTTATGAAGCTAAAATAGAAAAAGAAACATAATGGTCACACAAATATCCATGAAACCTAGCTTTGGGCTATACAGGACTTCAAAGATTGGTCTCCAATCAGTATCAGTGTGTCAGCCTCCTTCAGAATGCTCCCAAACATCGATATAGATCATCACTAGACCCTACTCTTAACCTTTAGCTCGGTTAGAGAGATAAGCACACACAAGGCCTCACACTTGCAAAAGTAAGAGCCAAAATGAATGAAATGACCGAAACCAAAGGGTTGGAGGTATGGGGATAGATATGTGACCCACAAAGACAAGAAGCAAGCAGTCATGCAAAAGATAGTGAGTTATGAAGCAAACAGTTATGCGCAAAGAGCTAGCCTACCACAAAATCTACACACAAACTAATCATCTATGTTGATCATGAACTACAAGACCAAGCACTACCAACAATGAGTGAACATGCTACAACCAATCAGTCGAACATACAAGCAATAAAAAGTAATGCCAATCGAGTAAGTGGACATCACTCATCCAAATGGCCCAAAAGTCCACTGGTCAATGAACCATGTGCTCCAATATTCCTAACTCAAGTTCAAGTTTGATCCTCTTATGAAGCCAGAGATTTTGGGTTCGATCCCCACAGAGTTGCCAATTTATGGACCTTCCCCTGATCCACCGATTGGCGCAACTCGTGATTTTTTTAAAAACAACAATAAATATGTGTAGAAAAAGTGTTTTTCGAGTTCTGGAAAATCCATCCCTGATGAGGAACGGTTTTGTTTGGAGTCGCCATTTACTTTTTTTTTTTTTTTTTTTTTTTTGAAATGGGGAAAATTAAGAAAGAACAAAAACCCCTAGATGACTCCAGTTAAGGAAAAAACAGTCTACGAAACTCGATTTCTGGGTCCGGGGATCAGGTTACCTATCAGGAAGGTACCTCATGCGAGGTAGCACCCCTCTAGACTCGGAATCTGGTCTTTACTAGTGAATTGGGTACATTGGAGCATATAGGTCAAAGGTCAGTCAATTCCCCCCATGCTACATAGATGACAAGACTCATACAATCCTAGTTAGTATTCGGCATGCTTAGGAAATCGATAATCAGAACAATGATGCGTACCTAAGGTCTCCAGCTATGCGCTGCAAAAACAGGTTAGTCAATAAGCACAAGCGTACAACACATGAAACCCCCAAATTTACTAAAATTTAGTCGCATTCCTACTCGAATTGATAGAATTTTTAGTCATGATCGGACCCTATACATGTAACCTATAATTTCCACCAAATGATCATCAAGATAGAAACTTCAAAAATTAAATTCGGAATTTTTAGAATGTTTGAAATTTTGGGAGCGGAAACTTAAATTCGGAGTTTTCGAAATTTTGGAAACTTTTGGGTATGAACACTAAAAAAATTAAATCCAGACTTTTCAAAATTTTGGAAATTTTTGGGAGTGGACACTAAAAAAACTAAATCCGGACTTTCGAAATTTTGGAAATTCTTGGAAATGGACACTAAAAAAAAATAAATCTGGACTTTTCGAAATTGGCAACTTTTGGAAATTGACCCTAAAAAATTAAATCCAGACTTTTCAAGATTTTGGAAATTTTTAGAAATTGACTCTAAAAAATTAAATCCGGATCTTTGAGAACTTTACAAATTTTGGGAACGGAAACTTAAAAAGATTTAAATTTGGAGATTCGGGAATTTTGGAAACTTTAGGAACTTAAAGAATAAATTCTGAATTTCGAAAACTTGAGAATTTTGGAAATAAGGCTTTGAGGATGGTATTTAAAATGAAACTTTGGAATTTTGACTTTTGGTACTTTGAAGATGGTGTTTTTAAAAAATTGGATTTGGAAATTTTAGAAATGGAAACTTAAAAAAATTATATTTAGAATTTTGAGAATTTTGGGAACATAAACTTAAAAAATGAATCCAGAACTTTGAAAATTTTGGAAATTTCGGGTAAGAAAATTTTGGAAATTCGGAAATTTGAAATTCGAAAATTTTAAAAATTAAAAAAATTGAATCCGGAATTTTTTAAATTGGAAACTTTTGGAAATGGACACTTAAAAAAATATAAATCTAGAATTTTCAAAATTTTGGAAACTTTTGGGAATAGACACTTAATAGACATTTAAAAAATTAAATTCGAAATTTTTGAAATTTTGGAAATTTGGGAAATGGACACTTAAAAAAATTAAATCCGGACTTTTGAGAATTTAGGAAATTGAAGCTTAAAAAAATTAAATCCGAACTTTTGAGAATTTAGGAAATTTAAGAAATAGAAGCTTAAAAAAATTAAATCCTGAATTTTGAGCATTTTGGAAATTTTGGGAATGGAACTTAAAAAAAATAAATAAGAAACTTTGAGAATTTTGGAAATTTTGGGTATGAAAATTTAAAAATGGAATCCAGTACTTTGAGAATTTTGGAAATTTTGGAATTTTGACTTTCGGAATTTAAACATGAAATTTAAAGGTTGCATCTTAAAATTCAATTTTAAAAAAAAATTAGAAAAGCTATTTGAAGATTGAAATTTCAAGATTGAATAAAATAATATAAAAAAATGATTGGAAAAATGCTATTTGAGAATAAAAAATGGAGAATGAATAAAGTAAATGAGTTAATAAGTTTTTTTTTTAACTTTGATAGAGGGGCCAAACAAGTGAACTGAACATGCTATGGATGTGACGCATGGAAGATGGCCATCTTGCCACCACAGACGAGACTTTCGTCCTAGTAAAAAATCTACCCCGAACCTAGGGTAGTTCCAGCAAGGAAGGCCAAAGGGGGGGCGCCACCCACGCCATGGTAGCAAAGGAAGCTGCCTAAGTCGCCAACAGGGTTGTATCCTAGGTCGGCGTGAAAGGAACAAGTTGCAATAGCTCCAGGATGCGGTTGAACTGGGTTGTGTGGTAGAAAAGAGCTATGGTTGAGGCGAAGCAATGGTGTCTATGCCATGGCAGCAAGGGGAGCCACCCCAACCATTGGTGGAGTGACGGTCCGGCTGGTGACAAAAAAACAAATTGTAACAGCCAAAGCATGGCTAAGCCAGGATGTTGGATACTAGAATGATCAGACCTTTACTTCTCATTCTGAATCCTTCCGAATCCTTTGCTTCTCATTTCTCGATGATTATGTTGATAGGGGCAACGAACACTATATCAGTACAGGAACAATTAGCATAGATGGCTCTCGCCATTGCTAAATTGACCAAGACAATTGAAAGGAAGGATATGTAGATAACTTCTCTCTTAAATAGGGTTAAGACACAACTACAAAATACAGGTGAGTCAAGTTAAGAATTCACCTTCCAAATGTTGCCTTTTCTCTCTATGATGCACCACATGTGTCTAGGATGGTGCAAGTCAAGAGGCAAATGGTGGAATTTGCCTCAGTGGCATCATTATTTGTCCAACTACTTTAGAATATGATAACTAACACCATTGTAGTATGGTGGATCCTCACAGAGTACACTTATGTACTTTAAAACTTATACTAAGAGGATTGATAGCGTACATATGCCTATGGTTCAATTTCTAAAGTTTTAATCATTTGACAAAAAAAAGAAATCTAAAACAACATGTTGCCCATTTCGTTGAAACTTGAACAATGAAGGTACAAATAGTAACTTGTTAACCAAACAATTTGTTTGTTTTCTTCGAGAGAACGCTTTTGATTGGTACATCAACCTTGCACTTGAGTGCATCGATAATTGGGACCAAATGGAGTGTGAGTTCCTTAATTGCTTCTATAGTACCCGATGAACTGTAAGCATGATGGAACTCACTAATACTAAATAATGGAAATACATGTCGATCTTAGACTACATCAATCAATAGCACTCCTTAAGCCTTGACTATAATAATAGATTATCCAAGGTGTTAGTTGTGGAGATGTGCATATAGGGAATGCATTGGGGTATTCTATACATCCTCCAAGGGATATGACCCCACACATTTGAAGAGTTAGCTACTTGAGCATATGACATCAAATACAAGCTCAATTTTAATTAAGTGCTAAAAGTTGTACACCATTTAGCATCAAGGTTATGACTTGTCTACATAGATGTTAAGTGCAGTTCTAATTTTAATTAAATATTGAAGTTTGAACATCACTATGCACCTAAGTCAAACCAATTCATATGAGTGAGGACTTTAATGCTTAAGTTGCATCAAGTGCCGAAAGTACAACATCACGTCGCGTCAAAGTTATAACTTGTTGTTAGGACATTGAGTTTTGTTTATATATTGACAATTTTGTTCCAATTTATGTTTAATCATATAAGTCTTTTTAGATAGTGACTAACTCTCCATTAAAAATCAAAGTTGTTGTTCGTCCAACCGGGAAGTCACAAGTATGTCTAAAAAGGTTTGGCTTGTGATATATAAAGGCTTAATTGAGGTATAAAAGGTTTGGTATCATTTTTGAGCTTAAAATGTTTTTCAAAAAAAAAAAAAAGACCACTCAAGAGGTTAACCCTTACTCAAGCGATTAGAGTGCTCAAGCGGTCTAAGTCCATTCAAGTAGTCATGATAGTCCTACCGAGTTTAAAAATGTATTTTGAATGAATTTCAATCCAACTCTAATTTGGAAACTTGTGATACCAAAATCTTTATGACTTTTTTTTTTCTATAAATACCCCCCTTGTAACCCTTTAAGTGTTAAAGATTCAGGTTAAGAGACTAGAGATCTTAGAGACTAATTGTTAGAGACCTTTCATTCTTTAGAGGTACTCTTTAAGGAAAAAGCCTAATTTACCACATCATTCCTGTTCTCTCATTCAAGAATTCAATTATTTGAATTGTTGGTTGAAGATTATAATCCTTTCAAAGGGAGTACTGAAGGATCTACAAGGGAGCAATAGGTAGTTGTTGCATCAATGACGTGGATCAAGTTTTAGGTATTGGAGAGTAAGTCCCTAGGGTAAAATGACCAGGTAAATATATGTGACTTGATTACGAATAGTGGATTTCGATTGATAGATCTTAGACCTCATGGTTTTTTATTTCCATAATTTGTGGGGGTTTTCCATGTAAAAATCTGTGTCTCATCGTCTATCTCTTTATATTTGATATTATGTTTGAATTGCCTAGAATAAGTTAATTTGTTATAACCTAATATCTTGCAGAGCTATTCTAAAAAGTTCATATTTATTCCTACATATATTCTGGTTTAAGATATTGAATATATTGGATTGATTGGTTAATCGGTTGTTGAGTTTGTTAGGTTAGTTATTCTTGTGGTTGTTATTATCCCTAACATTCTTCAACATATGTTGTTAATATTTGGATATAAATTAACCATAAAAATCATATTTTTATTGGGATGAAATCCTTTTTGAATATCCAAGTTATCCTTATAATATCTTGGGATAAGAAAAAGTAATTATAATTCACTAATATTGATTTAATTTTTTAAATCACCTATTCACCTTCCCCCTTGTGGGTATTCCCCATTGGACTTTTAGTTATTCAAGAGGTATTCAAAGCAATACCTATATTTTTTCACTTGTCTATATAAGTGTGCAATTCCAATTTTAATTAAATATTAAATTTTGAACATCACTATCCCACTAAGTCAAGCCAATTTGCATGAGTGATGTTAAGTGCAATTCCATTGGACTTTAGGTTAATTTGTTTTAACCTAATATCTTTCAAGGCTATTCTAAAAAGTTTATATTTATTCTTGCATATATTCCAATTGAAGGTATTGAATATATTGGATTGATTGGTTAATTGGTTGTTGAGTTTGCTAGGTTGGTTATTCTTGTGGTTATTATTATCCCTAATATTCTTCAACATATGTTGTTAATCTTTGGATATCAATTAACCATAAAAATCATATTTTTATTGGAATGAAAGCCTTTTTGAATATCCAAGTTATCTCTATAATATCTTGGGATAATAAAAAGTAATTATAATTCATAAATATTGATTTAATTTTTTAAATCACCCATTCACCCCCCTATGGGTATTCCCCATTGGACTTTCGATTATTCAAGGGGTATTCAAAGCAATACTCATATTTTTTCACTTGTCTATAAAAGTGTTGAGTGCAATTCCAATTTTAATTAAATATTAAATTTTGAACATCATTATGCACCCAATTCAAGTCAATTTGCATGACTGAAAACTTTAGCAATTAAGCTGCATCAAGTGTCGAAAGTACAACACCTTTCAACATCAAGGTTATAACTTGCCTACATAAGTGTTAAGTGTAGTTCTAATTTTAATTAAGTTTTGAGAAGTTGGATATCACTATGCATCCAAGTTAAACCAATTCACATGTGAGAAGACCTTAGTACTTAAACCACATTAATTATTGAAAGTACAACACCACGTAATGTTAAGGTTATGACTTTCCTACATAGATGTTAAGCATAGTTCCAATTTTAATTAAGTTCTGAGAAATTGGACGTCATTAGGCATCCAAGTCAAATCAATTCGCATGAGTGAAGACCTTAGCACTTAAGTTACATTAAGTGCCAAAAGTATAATACTGTATAACATCAAAGCCATGACTTGTTTGCATAGGTGATAAATATAATTCTAATTTTAACTAAATGTTAAAACTTGAATACAACCATGCATTCAAGTCAAGCCAATTCGCATGGGTGAAGACTTTAACATATAAGTACTAAAAATAAGACACCACTTCGCATTAGAGCTAAAACTTGATTACATGAAGGTCAAACTTTAGGTATTCATTTTTTTTTTTTTATGGATATTTGAGTTTATTAGAAGTTTCCTCCCTCAAGTATTAAGGTAATTTTTGAAAAAAAATTACTTGAAATCAAATTTATCTTTGAAAGCAATGAAGTTCAGTATGTGTTCAAGAATGATGAGTCTTTTTTTTTTCCTTGAAAAAAAAAGTTAAAAAAACATAAAGCTATATATATATATATATATATATATCTAATGATGAGCCTTTTTGACAGGCACATGTTCTCCAAGGGACATATATATATATATATATGTATAGTTCTCTAAAAGAATTCAAGTTGGGCTTCTCAATTTGGGTTGAAGATCGTCCAAAGATTGAAAGAGTTCTCCAAAAATAATTCTAGTCGAATTTCTGAACTATTGTCCCCTTTATATATATATATATATATATATGTATGGAAGACAAATTGGAAGATGATTCAAAGAGTAAAGAAAGAAGGAAAACAAAGTAGTGTTTAGAAAAAAAGTGGGAAAAAGATATTTTAAAAAATAGGAAACTTCCTATTAAAATATTTATTTGAAAAAAAAAAAATCAAAGAAGAACAAGGTTAACTTCAAGACCCACCCCATACACATGACAACGCATGTAAGTGATGCGTCTTGAAGTGGGAGCATTGTAGATATAAAAAAATTAGTGAATTAAATTACCACTAAATTTTGTCTTAAAAAAAATTTGTAATTTCATGGTTCAACAAAATTTGGGCTCATTGGGCATGTGACACAATTTTGGAAAACTATGAAATTATGTCTTCAAATCAAAACATAATTTTTTAAAAAATTAGATATTCTCTTATGGATAAGTTTCCTAAAAAAAGGAAACTAATTTCAACTAAAAAAAGATAATAATAATAAAAAAAATACTATTATTATTATCTTGGTGGTAAAACCTCCAACATAAGAAAAGTTGTTAAAATTAGGGAACTAAATCCCTTGAATTAAGAAACTAAATATCGGGGATTCAAAATTCAATTCCCAACTTTCACCTAAAAATAGAGGTGACTTCCTTTAAGAAAGAGGAAAAATGAGAAAAAGGAAATAAAAAAATCTAAACCAAGAAAACGAGATCCGCAAAATGACTTTACACAAGAAAATAAGCTTCATAACAAAAGAAGAAGCTTCATAAAATCTCTCTACAAGTCTGATAAATGATAGAAGTACAACACACGTGTTCTTTGTCATTCAATAAGTTCATTCGAAAAAAAACCACTTTAGACCCTCAATTAATCTTCAAATCCAAGAAAACACTTTCATCGTCATTCTTTGAATTGTGAACAAAATGAAAGAATCAAAGAGGAAATACTCTTTTGTAAATAATATTACATCTGAGATTGTATCCCATAAATATTAATTTTAATAAAAAATTTATTCACATTATTTTTTATTATTTTGCTAATTTTGTAGAATTTTTACAAAATTTGTGTGTACAATCTCATTATGTTAAAACAAACTACTTGGATTGGTTACAAATCTTGAAAACTAAACTACTTAAAAGGACGTGAGAATGTAACAAGCAATTGCAATTATTGAAAATAAAATTCTTCAGCTGCCTTTCATAATTTCATTCTCTTCCTGATTCCCTTATTTCTTAACAAATCCCACACATTGCATGGGGTACATATAATGAAAGCATCAAAGTGAGATAAAATAGAACCATGTAGGCATCAATAGATATAGTACGTACTAAAGGGATTATTACACGACACGCACTAATTCATAACATGTTGAAGGGACATACCTAGTACCAACGCTCTATTTTCCGGTTGAAGATGCCTGGTCCATACGTGGAAATGAAAATCTCAACAAGAAGGGGAAATTGCAGTAGTACGAAGAGGGTGACTGGAACACAGGCAAGTAAAATGATCGGAATAATAACCACCTTGGTTGATCGTCCCTTCAGCAAAATAGCAAGGGCAGCACAGAAAGCTATCATCATGGTTGCAATAGAGAAGAAAAGGGTGGAAAGGCCAATTATCAGTTTTGTGGGCAACCGTGTGAGGAATTTGTTTTCTGCATATTGTGAGGTCAGGATTCCCAAGAACATCAACACTGAAGTAGTAGCAGAAAAGAGTGAGATGGAATCAGATATTATGAAGACCATGAACAAGTCATTCCCTAAGAATATGGGAGCGCCTGTATCATCGTTACCACCAGGAATAGTAAAGGCTGCAGCAAACATAATGGTAACAATGAGTGCAGCTACAAATGAGCTAGATGCTGCTATATCCTTCATCCATTTCTCCCCTTCTTTCACCAAGTTTGCATGCTGCTCAGTGAACAACTCACTGGGCCTTTTTCCATCTGCGTTTACAAGGTCCTTGCATATTGGCGGCACAATGCTTTCCACCTCCTGCAGTAATGTCATCAAAAACTTGGAAAGAATTCTACAAAGGTGTAACTGAATTTTTTGGGTGGTTTTATGTAAATCAAAAAGAAAATTATTGAAAACAGAAGTCTAGGCTACTCACATTAATATTTCTAGAACCTAATTGCATAAATGTCAATGGAAGGATTTAAAGGTGGAATATTTATTTATTTTCTTTCTTCTTTTTTTTTCCTATATATATAAAAGGGGTCCAGGGGGAACCAAATTACCTGTCACAGATTTGGCCACTGCATTCTTGCATATCATAAGAGAGATCAGAATACAAGTATCATGTGGCCAAGGTGAACTAGAATTCCTTCTTTATGCTATTCACTATTGACTACTTGATAACTAATATTCAAATTATACATGCCTATGCCAAGTTGGTTAGCTTACAAACAGCAATTGGCTGGCTGTATGGATGTAGGAAGAAAATATTTGAGTATTTTTGAGATCAAAAGTCATACTGTGTTTTTTAAGAAGCAGAAAACAGTTTACATTATCAACTGTTGAAGCAGAATATATTTCATCCACTTGTGCATGCGCTTGTGAAGCTGTATGGATCAGAAGACTGCTACAAGACTTGCAAGAAAGCCAAAAATCTCTAACAGCTCTTTTAGCCATGACCGAGCATATGATATTTCATGCTTGCTCAAGGAATATGGAAACATGTTACTATTTCATCAGGAAACTGGTTGAAAAAAGAGAAATAGAACTATATTTTTGCAGGACTGGGGAGCAACTTGCTGATATCCTTAGTAAGGATTGCCAGGTGAACGATTCAGTTTCTTTAGGAGTGTACACTTGTTCGGAAATAATTAAAATGAGCCAAAAGGTGAAAGATGCTGACCTTAAACCATTGTAGTTCCCTTTGCATCTGCAGGGCTGCACCTGAGATGCCATCAAGCTGATTCGCAGGTGCTAACATTGCAGCCAAATGTAGCATGTTGTTGCCGAACCTATCTACATTAGATGTCATTTTCATCTTCTTTACATTATTAAGCCCATGTAAAAGGCTGAAAATCTTTTCTTGGCGATTTAAAATTGCGATGAAAAAATATGTTTCTGTCATTGATATCAGTTTTCTGCACTAACTGAGGAGTATATTTAATCATCTCAGTGGCAAAGTCAACATTCCCTTGCTTGACAGCCTGGATGACTGTGTGGTGCAATCGAAGCCCCAATGTCCCCTCAACATTCACCTTTTTGTATTTCATTACAAATGCATTGCAGCAGTTCAGTGGCTTGAGCATGCCTCAGCTTTTTGGCATATATATTCTTGATTCCTGAGTTATTAATCAAAACAGAGTTAGGATTGAAGAAGATTGAGAAGTCAAGAGGAAGGAACCAAAACAAAAATTTAACTCAACAGATGTATCATACCAAGAAGCTGTAGCAGATAGGAAACCGGGCCATACAAGTGTCTCAGTACTGCAATAAACGCTAGAAATATTAGTTGGCTAATAATCATAAATAAAAATTTCTTAATCATCAAGAACTCGTAGCAGATAGAAACCAGACCATGGAATTGAGCAATTCGGCTTGTCTTTCATCCCCACAAATTTGCTCTACACCCTCGTGCCAAGCTACAAGTCATGGCTGGCACAAGTGCATGCCTACCTCCTCAATGGATGCCATTGTAGTGGAAGGTATCTTTAACTGGGGTTATGCTCACAGGGAAGGTAGAAGACACTTCCCATTAGTTTGTGGACCCTGTGGTTAGAGGAGGGCGCAACTCTCCTTTTAACTCATGCTGGTAATCCACAAGTGCACCCCCTAACACGGCTAAATGGTGTGAGAAGATTCCTCCTCTAAGAACATGGTGGGTGTTGACCCGACCCCCCACCACACATTGGGTGGTATCAGGGTGACTAGTTTCTTGCAAGGATGTTGTGGAGGCACAACTTGTCTTTCCATTCTTTAGGAAGAGCTCCTCCCAGTTGTC